>VZQC01011446.1:3125034-3276050 GCA_009823505.1 Rhizomys pruinosus | reverse complement strand
ATATATATATATATATATATATATACACGCACACACATATCACTTGAACTGTAGGATTTCTTTCCTAAAAAATGTCATGTTTTCCTTAAGGAAGTGCTCAAAAGTTCCTCCTTAGCAATCCCAAACATCTATCAATCCTGCACTTTTACTCCACATGGGGGTCTTTCCCTACCATTGTCCCCCAAATGAAGTCCAGTAAGCAAACGTCCTGTCTAGATCCCCCTGCACTGGCCTCCATGATACAGCCCAGGTAGTGCAACAATGGTAGTCTATATTCTGACTAGGCTGATATCCCCTTAGCTGTTCAGTCCACAATATGAGTATCTCAGTAGTCCCCATCTGGCATTGAAGGTTTGGAGGATTCTTGGAGAGACATAGTCCTCAGTCCATACTGGAAGGTTACAAAGCTGTGTCTCATGTCTTTGAGGAGTTCCAAAAGTGGCAGCAGCCACAGAGTTGATGCACTTGCCAGTAAGAATTGAAGACTGGCCAAACAACACTACTCTCTCTTTTTTCTTTTTGTCTCTTTACTAAGATCTCAAGTTCTATGTCTGCAGTACACTTTCTCTAGTCTTACTGTTTATTTGAATCTGGTTGTACTTTCCTTTTGGATGCTTAAGGCCACAGATTAGCCCAGATTAACCAAGGTTTTTGTTTTCTCAAGGTCAGTTGAGGATCTGGTCCTCAGGGGTCTCTCAAGGATACAATTTTAATATAGGTACAATGTAATTGGCTGGTGCAACTTAGCCTTTCTGGGTGCTTAATGACCATACTTAACACCCATACCAATTTGGCCGAGGGACCTAGAGATAGCTTTGTTCCTTGCCCTAAGAGGTCAACTAACTATTAGGGAATTATGCATGGGGGCATCTCTTGAAATGTCCTGCAAATGTGGGTCACCAGTCTTCCTATTCAGGGAGTCTTGGAGAGCCACTAATGGGACTTCAGCCAGTGTCTAGTCTGCTCATGCTTCAGAAAAGGAAGCCTGTTCTCGCAAGACCTGATTTTGTCTTTGAGTGGATGGAACTGGTAAATTATAAACTGAAAGGAACAAGGGGCTCCCCCTCCCCCCCAAAAAAACCTTACATATTTTTTTAAATACAGGAATGGAATATGTGGGAAATGTGAGTCAACATGAAAAAAGCAAATCAATCTATCATAAGCATACAAGAAGGAGAAGAATCTCAAGCCAATGGCATTGACCAGATGTTCAAAAGGAGTATAAAACAAAACTTCCCTAAATTAAGGAAAGTGTTGACTATACATATTCAAAAAACATGTAGAACACCAGTTAGAGAACAAAAACTCTCTACTCCATATCATAGTAAAAAAAAAAGTAATAAATAAATATACATACAAAGAGAGTATAATGAAAGCTGCTAGAGAAAAACAAGTTACATATGCAAGAAAACCCACCAGAATGACAAGTCATATATGCAAAAAAAACATCAGAATGACAAGTTACATATGCAAGAAAACCCATCAGAATGACAGCTGATTTATTTATTTATTTATTTATTTATTTATTTATTTATTTATTTATTTATTTATTTTGGTATTTTGAAACAGGGTCTCCTTGTAGCCCCAGCTGGTCCGGAACTCACTCTGTAGACTAGACTGGCTTTGAACTCACAGAGTTCCACCTGCCACTGCTTCCCAAGTGCTGGAATTACAGGTGTGAGCCACCATACCCGGCCCATACCACTCCTGGGTATATACCCACAAGACTCCTCCTACCACAGCTCTCTTCACAATAGCAAAGAGCTGGAACCAAGCCAAATGCCTCTCCACTATGGACAGGATAACAAAAATGTGGTACATCTACAAAATGGAGTTTATGCAGCAGTAAAGAAAGATGACAACATGAAGTTTGCAGGTAAATGGATAGAACTGAAGCCATTATGCTAAGTGAAATAAAAAAGTCCCAGAAAGAAAGAAAAAAACAAAAGGCGAAAGGTTTCCCTTATTTGTGGATGCTAACACCAAATCCCCGGTTGGCAGGAAAACTGAGCCACTTTATTATTATATTTCCTTGTATCTGAAAGCAACTGTCCTTATAATATGAATCTCTTAATTGGCTCTAGAAGTGACTTACCACTTATATTCACATATTGTAATTACCATATATGGGTAAAAGATATGTATTCATATTCTAGAGTAACATAAAATTAAAGGGAAAAAATGAGAATCCCAAAACATATTTAGGAATTAATATACAGTTCATTCCCAAGGATCATAATTTATATATATATATATATGTATGTATATATATATGTGTGTTTGTGTGTTGTTTTTATGGGCATAATTTGGATTAATACAAAGGGGAGGGGTAAAAAAGTATTGATAACTTTATAGGATAATTTCAGTATAATCCCTGAGTTATTGAAATATTATAATAACATATAGTTTACCTTGTAAACTTATTATAAAATTTATATTAAATTCTTATAGAACCTTCAAAAATACATTAAAACATACATGTAATTGAGAGTGAACATTATATTTCTTTTTACCTGCGTGCAACTTTACTATTAAAATCTGAATCCCTAAACATGTTTTGGAATTAACCTATAATATATTCTCATACTTTTGTAATTTTGATTTATGTGTGGAGTGTATATATGCATATTTTGGAGTAATATAAAATTAAAGGGAACAAGAAAGAGAAAGAAAAGCCTGTTTAAAGAACTGCCCAAAACAGTAAACTTCTGCATGGAAAGGTTTAAAAAGACTAAGAAAAAGATGCAAGAAAGGTCTTAACATATACGGCAGAATCCATGAACTCTGGAGGAGGGGGGGGAGGGGTGAGAGGTGGCATGGATAGGGGAATGAGTCTAAATTTGATTAAGAAATATTGTATGAAATGTGCTCAATAAAAATTAACTTATAAAAGAAGACTCAGAAAAGAAAAAAGTATGTCTTGAGTTAGTGCACATTAAAATAAATTTAATCCATCTTCAAAATAGGTAGAGCATTGGTACACATTTCTAGAGAGCATTTAATAAATTTGTATCAACAGACCACTCATGTAATAATATGCACTGTTAATAATTTTCCTGGAATTACAAAATTACAAAAGGAAATTCCTTTGAATAGCACTTTGTAACCGAAATGCAGGAAAGAAGGCACAGAGTCAGTAAGCCTATTGATTAGCAATTACTATGAGACAGTAAAATGTATATTCTAAGAATATATGAGAAATATATACTTACATTTATAATGTCAAAAATACATATGTGAATCTGATGACAACGGATTTTTCAAACTCTATATAGTTGTCACCAGTTATGTGATGGAGGTGGTCTGAGGCCATTAGCCTTAAATGTTGAGTGATTTCAGTTCCTTCTAACTGAGGATGTTCAGATTTCCTTTCATTCTATATATTTTAAAGTTCTTTCCACCTATCATTTACATAAGAAAACACTAAATTTTGAAATATAAGGTTATGCTTTAAAGACATTGCCTCTAATACTTTTTATTCATTAACTGCTTCCCTGTTGTAGATCCTTATACATAAAGAATAAAGTAAATGGAATTGAAATCAGAATATTGAATTGCAGTATCTTAATGTCTTACTTGATAACCCTAATCATGGCTATGTTTTATGCTAAGTCATTCTTGTAGAAAACAACCTTGCCACTCACTTTTGAAATGAAATAAACATTATTTGTTAAGAATATGAACATGATTGAAATGTGCTCCTTGTTTCCCAGATCATCAGAAAATCATTAGAAACTTATTGCTACCATCTGTTCTCAATCATTGAGATAAGAGACAACAGTCAGTAAGGATACAACCAACACTCTGGGCTGCTACAAGGAAACAGACTTATTTATTTGGCCTTGAACCCATTCTATTTTTATCAACACCACATTTCACTTATACTTTGTATCACCCAGTTTAGGCTAGGATAAGCCCTTCATCTGGTTCATTCTTAAGGTACAGTCCCATAGCTTGACACCTTATGGTAACAGATAATAGAAATATTTCTATTTCTTATAACAACTGCAAGTCTATTTGACTGACCCAAGATGTTGAGGCAGTACCTGTCCTGGCTAATCAAGTATTTGAACTAAGGGAAAGGAAAAACCTCATGAATCAATAACTGAGTAATATAGTTTCTTTTTATATGTCAGGCTTTTTATCAAATCTCTCCACTGCCTCTACTACATTCAACAGGATGATAAGTGGAAAATAGATGTAATTCTTCCTGGGGAGGAGGCATAAAAGTCCCATTGCTAATTTCAAGATTGAGGACATTTTCCTAAAAGCTTGTATATTTCATGAAGTGTGACTAAAACCTATATGAGGCAGAAAAGCCTCTGCTTCGATAGTTTCTGTGGAACATAACACTGTAATGCACTTAGAGACAGTGTTCAGATCAAGGACTATATAGATCACTGGCTGGTATTTTTTTTCTTACAGAAACCAATAGTAAATATTTTAGGCTTTGAGATCTTATGCTTTTAAAAATTGATTCCAGTCTGTTTTAAAGCAGAAAAAGTAACCCAGCATAAATAGTATAATCGTGTTCTAATTAATCTAAAGCTACTAAAATGGGCAGATAACCTGTAGATCATAGCTGGCCATTCCACAGAGTAGAAGAATCAGGGTGGCCGGCAGACCATAGGATTTATCAGAGATTCCTATAATACAAGTGAGATCTGGATGCTAAATGCCCATAAGACATATAAACATGAACGTGGTGAGCCAAAGATATGTATAAATAGTCTATCCACTACAGAGCCCCCGAAACAGGAGAGAACTTTATGTTCTTGGGAACAGAAAATAAATGAATTTATAAGAGTACAGTGTTGCAGTTTTCAAGAATGAGGTAAATAAACTATAGATTAAGCACAGTCATATATGCAATGTAAAATGTTTGTACTTTTATACCAAATGCTTAGGAAACAATGGAGTTGGGGGAATGGCATTAGATTGTTTCATTCAACCTGCTGTTGTAGAAGAGACCCTGGAATTCATACATAGAAGCTGAGAGGTCACTGAATTTATTAGGCAGAAAAGTAATGGTGACTTTAACAAGAAGATGCTGTGAAAAGAAATGTGCAGATTCAGAAAACATTGAAAGTGGAACTGGTTGATGTATTCCTGTAGAAATGAAAAAAGAAATATTTGAACTCCATAGATTTGGGTTGAGCCAACAACAAGGAATGATGTTTTCAGTTTCAAGTACTTGCAGAATGTAAATTTGAAAATTGATGACACTATCTGGAAAACTGAAGTAAAATGTCAATTTAACTTAAAATCTACTTACTCTGTACCTGATGGTGATTTTCATTATTAATTTGATTTTTCAAAACTATTTTTAAAGCACCATTGAAAGAATGGGAATTGGATCAGGTTTACCAAAGTCAATCAACAAAGTTGAGCTTCCTTCTTTAAAAAACAAATAGGTTCCAGGCTCAAGAGATGGCTCAGTGCTTAAAAACACTGGCTGTTCTTCCAGATGACCTTGTTTCAGGTTTCCATCAGTCATATGATAGTTAAAAGCTATCTGTAACTCCAGTGTCTGGGGCCCAATGGCCACTTCCAGCCCCTGCGGACACTGAATGCACTTATATACATGCAGATAATATACTCATACACCTAAATAAAAGTAAAATATTAAAAGATCATATTAGTCCAACAACCTACTGACAAATTACACATAAAATATCTCTACATGACTCCATGGGTATAGGTGAAGGATACATAACAAGAAATAATGACAGACAGGAGAAATCTTCCTTTGCATTGTTGGCTAGGATAGTACAAGAAAGTCACCAAATTACAGAGGCTATTGCCATAGGCCTTGATTCCCTCCTAGACCTTGAAGGTAAGATCCTATTGCTGAAGACAGGACATACTTCAGAGACAGGATTGAGAGCAATGGAGCTGGAACTTAACTAGAAGCCATTTCCTCTGAAGGTTAGCTTTGGAGAGCACACAAGCTGCTAAGGGAGGCCATCAGTCGATGGTACAACCCGAGGATTAACATTGAGATGTTCTGTATAGAATATCCAAAAAAATTAATAAAACTTTACAAAAACATCAAATAGATTCCCAAGACAGATTGAACTAGATCTTTTTATTCCTTATTCCAGCCAGTATACATTTTGACATAACCCCAAGTCCAAGATGCAAGCCATCATGCATGTCATTTTGATTCCCTGATGTGAAGACTTTATTTATTCAACAGATTACTTACTAAGAATCCAATATTCTGGGAATACAATGGCATAGCAAAAATGAAACCTATATATTGGGGGAGTTAGTTACTGCTGAAGTATACCTACGCCATCTATTTCTGAACATTTAATGTCTTTCGTAAAAATTCTCATTTCTGATCCTTATTCTTCCATGTTTCAAATATGTTGGATACTTACATTTTCTCATGCTATCTTTGATCTGTATACTATATTGTGGTAAATATGATAAGGATAAAATTAAAAAAGACTTTTCTCATGATCAAAATTTCTCAGATAGAGAAAATGTTCATCCCTGGGACAGAAATATAGTCAATGAAAAATCTCATGCATTAGACAGGATGCTAAAACAGTGGATGGCCCTCACACACTTAGGTCACACAGTGCCACTACATTGTCGTAGTGACACTACTTATTTTTTTTAATTTTTTATGTGTATGAATGTCCTGTCTGCATGTAGGTTTGTGCACCCATGTTGTGCAATGCTGCAGAGGTCAGAAGAGGGCATCAGATTCTCCCTGGAACTGGAGTTAAAGACGGTTCTCAGCCACCATGTGGGTGCTGGGAATCAAACCCAAGTCCTCTGCAAGAGCAGTCAGCGCTCTTAACCACTAGGCTATCTCTCCAGCCCTGACACTATTTTTTTAATTATATATATATATAATATATATATATATTATATGCACATTTTTAACCAAATAGGACGAAGGTTAATATCTATTATAATCCACGTTTCTGCAACTGGTCCCGTGGCTTCAGCTGATATTTATGACTACCTTCTTCTACTACCCATTCTGTATTTCCTCCACCATCAGCAAGCATCTCTGCAGGTCTTGGCTCTTTCCCTGGAGGAGTGACCCATACCTTCATCCCTGAAGAGTCTGGGCCATTTGTTGTCCTGTCTGGTTTGGGTTGTTGGAGTTTCCCATTGACCTTAATCATAGGACATGGTAGCAACAGAAGGTGCCCAACATCATCTCCTGCCTTCCAGACATAATCTTCCTTGACCCCATTGTGGAGAAAAAGTCCAATTTCCCCCTGGTAGTCTGGATCAATCACTCCTCCTACTACTGTTATTCCTTCCTTAGCCTGTTCGCTTAATGGCAGTAGAAGCCCAAAGTGGCCAGGGGGAAGTCTTAGATTCCAGTTCAATGGAACGTTTGCTGTATCTCCTGGCAAAAGCACTACCCCCTTTGGAGCCAAAACATCTAGACCAGCAGAATGCAAGGTCGTGGGTACAGGAAGCAAAACTTTTCCTACTGGGTCACTAGGGGTGATAGTGAGTGGAATCACACCCACTTCCACCCCTTGGTTCCTGGACCCATGAATTCTGGCTATAGGAGAAACAGTACCATATAGTGGGCACTGATTCAAAGCATATACTGCCTGCCGGAGAACCTTGCCCCAGCCCTCCAGGGTATTGCTACATAATTGGCACTGTAACTGTGTCTTCAAGAGGCCATTCCATCATTCTATCAAGCCAGCTGCTTCTGGATGGTGGGGAACATCTTAAGACCAGTGGTTACCATGACCATGGGCCCACTGTTGCACTTCTTTGGCTGTGAAGTGAGTTCCTTGGTCAGAAGCGATGCTCTGAGGAATGCCATGATGGTGGATAAGGCATTCCATTAAGTCCCTGGATGGTAGCTTTGGTGGAAGCATTACATGCAGGAAAGGCAAATCCATAACGAGAATAGTATCTATTCCTGTAAGGACAAAATGCTGTCCTCTCCATAATGGAAGTGGTCCAATGTAGTCAACCTGCCACCAGATTGCTGACTGGTCACCCCGGGGAATAGCACCATATCGGGGGCTCAATGTTGGTCTCTGCTATTGGCAAATCTGGCACTGGGCAGCAGCTGTAGTCAGATCAGCCTTGGTGAGTGGAAGTCCATGCTGTCGAGCCCATGCATAACCTCCATCTCTGCCACCATACTTTGTCCATGGGCCCATTGAGCAACAACAGGGATAGCTGGAGAAAGAGGCTGACTATCTAGATGAGTCATATGATCTAATTGATTATTAAACTCATCCTCTGCTGAGATCACCTTTGGACGAGCATTTACATGAGACACAATATCTTCACATCCTTTGACCATTCAGAGAGCTCTATCCACATACTTCTTCCACAAATGTCTTTCTCACCAATTTTCCGGTCATGCTCCTTCCAAGTCCCTGACCATCCAGCCAAACTGTTGGCTACAGCCCATGAATCAGTATATAATCGAACCTCTGGCCATTTCTCCTTCCAGGTAAAATGCACAACCATGTTCACTGCCCGAAATTGTGCCCACTGTGAAGACTTTCCTTCACCAGTGTCCTTTCGGGTTGTTTCAGAAATTGGCTGTAATGCTGCAGCTGTCTAACTCTGGGTGGTGCCTGCATAGCATGCAGAACCATCAGTAAACTAGGCCCTAGTCTTCTCTTCATCGATCAACTGATCATAGGGCAAACCCCATGAAGCCATAGGTGCATGCTTAAGCACAGGAGGCATTGTAACAGGAGTGGGAACCATACGCATTTGGGAAACTTTTTCATGTAGCTTGCTCGTGCCCTGAGGGCCTGCTCAGGCCCTGTCATGTATGTACCACTTCCATTTGATAATGGACTGTTGCTGCTCATGTCCTACTTTATGGTCTGGTGGGTCAGATAACACCCAGCTCATGATGGGCAGCTCAGATCGCATGGTGACTTGGTGGCCCATTGACAAACGTTCAGTTTCCACTAAGGCCCAATAGCAGGCTAAGAGCTGTCTTTCAAAAGGAGAATAGTTGTTTGCAGATGAAGGTAGAGCCTTACTCCAAAATCCCAAGGGCCTCCACTGTTATTCCCCTGTGGGAGCCTGCCACAGACTCCAGACAGCATCTCTATCTGCCACTGATACCTCAAGCACCATTGGGTCTGCTGGATCATATGGCACTAGGGGCAGAGCAGCTTGCACTGCAGCCTGGACCTGTTGAAGAGCCTTTTCCTGTTCCAAGCCCCACTCAAAGTTTGCTGCCTTCCGAGTCACCTGATATATGGGTCATAATAACACACCCAGATGAGGAATGTGCTGCCTCCAGAATAATCCAAAAAGGCCCACTAAACTTTGTGCTTCTTTTTTGGTGGAGGGAAGGGCCAGGTGCAACAATTTATTTTTTACCTTAGAAGGAATGTCTCTGCATGCTCCACACCACTGCACTCCTAGAAACTTCACTGAGGTAGATGGCCCTTGAATTTTAGTTGGATTTATTTCCCATCCTCTCATGGGCATATGCTTTACCAACAAGTCTAAACTAGCTGCTACCTCATGTTCACTGGGTCCAATCAGCATAACATCATCAATATAGTGGACCAGTGTGATATTTTGTGGAAGAGTCAGGCAATCAAGATCCCTTCTAACTAAGTTATGGCACAGGCTGGAGAGTTAACATACCCTTGAGGTAAGACATTAAAGGTATACTGTTGGCTTTGCCAGCTGAAATTAAATTGCTTCTGGTGGTCCTTATGAACTGGTATTGAGAAGAAAGCATTGGCCAGATCAATAGCTGCATACCAGGTACCAGGAGACATATTAATTTGCTCAAGTAAGGACACCACATCTGGTACAGCGGCTGCAATTTGTGACACTACTTGGTTGAGTTTTTGATAGTCAACTGTAATTCTCCATGATCCATCTGTCTTTTGCACAGGACAAATTGGAGAGTTAAATGGAGATGTGGTAAGAATCACCACCCCTGCATCTTTTAAATCCTTGATGGTGGCACTAATTTCTGTAATCCCTCCAGGGATATGATGCTGTTTTTGTTTCACCATTTTCCCTGGTAGAGGCAACACCAATGGTTTCCATTTGGCCTTTCCAACCATAATAGCCCTCACTCCACAGGTCAGGGAACCAATGTGGGGATTCCACCAATTTCTAATTATATCTATCCCAATTATATGTTCTGGGACTGGGGAAATAACCACGGGATGAGTTCTGGGACACACTGTGCCCACTGTGAGTTGGACTTCAGCCAAAACTCCATTTATCACCTGACCTCCATAGGCCCCTACTTTAACCGGAGGGCCACAATGCTTTTTAGGGAATCCTGGGATCAGTGTCAACTCAGAATCAGTATCCAATAGGCCTTGAAAGATCTGATTGTTTCCTTTTCCCCAGTGTACAGTTACCCTAGTAAAAGGCCTCAGGTCCCTCCGGGGAAGGACAGGAGGAAGGCAAATAGCATAACTCTTTGGTATTATGACAAGGTCCTGGCCACCCCTTCATTCAAGGGGTTCTGGGTCTGTGAACTGTCTCAAGTCTGGAAACTGGTTAACTGGACAGGATTTGCTACTGCTGAAATCCAATGTTGACTTCCTGTCATTTGTTGTAGAGCTTTTCTGCTTATACAGATCAAATAAAAACTTAGTAGGCTTCTTATGTATTTGGTTCCTGGGAAAGCCATGATTAATTAGCCAGTTCCAAAGATCATTTCCGGTCATCCCATTATAGACATTGTTTTGCCTGTGCCACCCATTATTATAATTATGATAACTATGCTCTTCTGGCAGCCCATGAAAGAAAATAGCCAGAATTGACTAGAGACCAAGACAACAGCTCCAGAGAAAGTAGACTGTTTTGCTTCTCATCAACCTGTGACCCTTTTCTAAGCCTAGGGAACAATCTGCGGAAGAGGGGGCATGGTAGAATGTAAGGGCTGCGATTGGGGTGAATGGTGAAACAACAACAATATAGACTGAACACTCATTTGATCAACTTGATTGAACATATAAGCCCCCCCTGCTGGATGGTGGGACCCATGAGCTGTGTGGGTTTGGGCACAACTGCTCGCAAATTGGTTTTACATGAAGGATGCTTGTACTCACAAATTATCACTTATTGTTAAAAAAAGAAAACAAAACAAAACAAAAAACAGAGAAAGATGCAGAGAAGTTACTGCAGAATGAATGATCTGGGATGGGTAAGGGTGGTGTGGGGGGAAGGGAAGGGGATATATGCCTGAACTGAATTGGAAAATGATGTATGAAATACACAAAGCATCAATAAAAATAAAAATAAAAAAAGAATGCAGTGATATAACAGGAGAAAGAGAAATAATGGAATAGAAGAGTTAAAGGGGGTGCAGATTTGGAGGACAGGTTAGAAGAGGAAATCTAGGGAGGGGATAACTGAGAGTAAATGTGATTTGAAAAAGCCAAATGGAAACCTGCGTCTATCTATCTATTTATCTATCTATCTATCTATCTATCTATCTATCAATCTATTCACACGTACATACACACATACTAACATATATAGAAAATGAGTTTAAGTGGAGATATCTTATAATGGTGGGATATTCATCTACCAAACACGACAGGGTAGCAAATAGAAGGCTTACTTCTAGGCATGGGCTCCCTATTTTGGAGCTGTTTATCAGAAGGTTCCAACATACCCTCAAACAATACTGGATATTGCTATTGCTATTGCTCTTGGTATTCTTCTAGAATTTGATGGTAAGAATATGATGGTGAATAGAGTATCTATGGGTCTTGTAGAATCAACATGGAGAAATCAAGCTGGTATTGATCTTGAAGCTTCATCTCTGCTGAAGATGCTATGCACACTACTGGAAGAGAAAAGTATTTATCTGTCTTGCCCAACTGTGAACCCTGTGAGCTATAACAACAAGTAGCCTAGAAAATATGCCAACTGTTTCTATAGTGGCAAGAATGTTATAGAAATAACCAAATACTTTCTGATTGTATTTAAAGCCTGCTTCATTGCCTCTTTTAAACCTTCTCTCCCCAGAAATTTATTGCATGTTTAATATTAATAATTATTTTTCACTGGTACTGAATATTAAATTTAATTATTGCCTGTCCTTTTATCACAAATGACATGAAAGTGGCTGGAGAGATGGCTCAAAAGTTGTAGCACTGGCTCCTGTTGCAGAGGACCCAGGTTCAGTTTCCAGCATTCACATAGTGGCTAACAACTGCCTGTAACTCCAGTTCCACAGGTATCTGAATCCTCTTCTGACCTCCATAGGCATTGCATGGCATGAGAACACTTATATACATGCAAGCAATACACTCATACATATAAAATAATTACTTTTAAAATATTATTCAATCATCAGGCATGTCAACAAACACTTCAGCCTATTAGTATGATATCACTTATCTAAGAATACCTCTTACTTACCATTAGTCCAACACTAGAGAGAAATAAAATAAAAATTAATTTATTCAAATAATGTTGACCTATATAAAATAATTGTGTATGTACCTGAAAATTCACGGTCATGATAAACTTAAGGAAGAGGAAGCTATGTTGAACCAGAAGTGCCCATTATTTCCTTGGAACGTTTTCTAAAGCAGTGTAGTTGACCTGTGTATTCATTATATTCATGCACTGAAATTTCAAGATGAATATCCCTTCATATATCATAGGTGTGATTTTCCCATTTAGATATTTTATTTCATTCATGAGGACCCTTGTTTAGCCAGAAGTAGTTTTAGAAATCTATGCCCTAGATGTATTATTATTACTGATATTTGTTATGGAAGAAAAATACTGTATTTTGTGACCCCAGTGATTGTTGCTTTGTGATGGCAGTATATTGTTCCTATTTTCATTTCTTATGGGCATCAGTGGTTATTTTCTTCTTCTCCTAATGCCCTCATTGTTTTTTTTAATTTTCTACATAATATTCAGTTTCTCATCACTTTTCCCTATTCCCAAGTTCACCATTTAACACACTTTTTCTGTTTATTTATTTTCCTCAAACTATGGCTGATGAGCTAGTTAATGCCTACATGGGTCCTTGTTCTATGATGCTTGGGTCTTATGTGTAGATGTTGGATTGTATACTCATTATTAAAAATAACATAACTAATAACATAACTAATTTAGTCAGAAAAACATCTGTTTTTCTTACTTTAGGAAAATGAACTTTATATTTTCTCTTGTCAAGATGTTTTAAGTACTCAAATTCCTCTTTGTAAACAAGCAAATTTCTTTCTCAGTTATTTATTATTCTCTTTTCTGTTTCTGTTTAGACTAAAATCTCATGACTAGAAGGCCAATACATCAATATTTATTTAAATAATTCTCCAAAAGTCAGGTGTAAAGTTGTTGAAAGTATTTCATCAGCTGGATTCTTTGATTATGAAACTTCATTGAATCCACAGAAAAATATTTCCTAGGCCATTTTTCTCTGCATTTAATTAAGAATCTCCTAACTAATTCAAGAAATGAAATATGAACCCTGGAGATAATATTAACCTTCTCTCAGCTATTAGAACATGGTAATAATGCATACTAAACATCGGTGTCAATAGGATAATGTCCTTTTGAATTTAATTGGTATATTTTAAAGAAAGTGCCTAGGTTAGGTTCAATTGTCAAATTAATGACATTCCTCGCAGTTATAGCAATGAAATCAGGAGTTAATATTATCATGATTTCAAGAGTTCATGTAAAGTCCTGTGCTGTACCTGGTAACAATAATGCTGGTATCCTATTCCTATCAATATTTTGTGTTTTGTTCAATGAAATTACTGAAACTAATTGCCAAAGCACCTCACTATGTTATGAAGGCCATTTTTAACTGGTAAAGAAATCATCAATGAGTTCCTTTCATGATTGAGGAATGCTTTGTGTTTCCATCAGTGACCTTTCACACATCTGTGCTGTGCTGGGTGAAACATCTGCTCTTAAGCATCCTATTTACTTCAGTGCTAATGTTGAACTGAAATCTCTTTTTAGCAGCCCAAGTGACTATGATAGCATACCTTCTGAAACTTGAAGACACTTGCTGTTAGTGAGGCCTTCTGCAAAGTTTAGTTGCCAAACAGTATTAAGATAAGTAGCTAGTATAAAAAATGGTCACGGGAGCTGGAGAGATAGCCTAGCGGTTAAGAGCACCAACTGCTCTTGCAGAGGACCCAGGTCCAATGTCCAGCACCCACATGGTGGCTAAGAACCGTCTGTAACTCTAATTCCAGGAGAACTCCAGTTCCAGGGGAAACTGAGACCCTCTTCTAACCTCCCTGGCATTGCACCACATGGTTGCACAAACCTACATGCAGACAGTACATTCATACACATATAAAAATAAATAAAATTTAAAAAAAGGTCACTTACACTACCCAAAAGATAAATGCTTCTTAAAGTTGTATAAATGAGCTCATTAAAATATTTGAAAATCAGATCCTTCTTAGATTTAATGTTGCTGAACAAAATTATTGAAGTGATATTTATAGTTATTATTGAAAGGCATGTATTGGTTATGCCATTTTTTTCTCTTTGTATTCTTGGTTCTTAACTTTATTTTATTTCTATACTTTAAAGCATTATTTGTTTCTTTTCTGTCACCTCTTGAGTATGTGTATTAGTCACTTTTCTGTTGCTGTGATAAAACACCATGACCAAAGGAACTTATAAAAGGAAGAGTTTATTTGAGCTTATGATTGATGGTTCCAGGGAATTAGAGTCCATTGTGGCGGGAGGCATGGTGGCTGGAGCTGGAGCAGCATGCAGAGCGTCGTATCTCACAATGAGCACAGGAAGCCAAGAGAGCAACTGGAGACAACGAGGCTTGTTAAACTCACTAAGCCTGCCCCCAATACCGTACTTCCTCTAGCACGGCCACACCTTCTAAGACCTCCAAAAACAGTGCCACCAACTGGAGACAAATGTCTGAATACTTACAGCCTATGGGGGACACTCATTCAAACCACCACAATATGGTCATGTCTTCCTTCAGTATTTTGTATTGTTTTGAGTATTTTCTGTAGGGATAGTTTGGTGGACATGAATTCCTTCAACATATTGGTATGAAAGTTTTTATTATTTCTCCTTCCACTATTGTAGACATTTTTGGTCATTTAGAACTTGAAATTATTTGGTCCATACTCTTCTGGTTTTTATACATTGCATTTAATACTCAGCTGTAACTCTGTTGGGTTTTCCTTAGTATTTTGTTCTCTTGTAGCTTTCAGTATCCTTTCTTCTGTTCATTTAGTTTATTTAGTATAATACGTAATAGGGAGTGATTGTTTTGGTCCTGTCTAGTTTGTCTTTCACACACACACACACACACACACACACACACACACATGCACACACACACACATATACATATATATATATATATATATATGTATATGTGGTGTGTGTGTTGCATGTGTGTGCCTCTGCAAGGACAGTTGGTGCTCTTTACTGCTGAGCCATCTCTCCAGCCCCATATAATTATTTTGTTGGTTTCTGTGCATCTATGAAATTCTCTGTGCATTTGTTTAAAGTTTGGTTATGTTTATATTATTTACATAGCTTTTTTTTTTTTTTTTTTTTTTGCTTTCTGAGTCAGCATGTAATATTAGTTGGTCTCTCTACTTCAGTTTCTCACTTTGGATTTTCCTATTGGCAGGACAGGATGCTTCCAGGTTGGCTAGTCAAGACCTCCCTAGCAGGTCAAAGAGGCCTGTTCAAATTCTACACTATGTGTGTCCAGTGCCTGGTTTCTGACAGGCTAGTCTGGAGAAGAATATTAGGGAAGCAGGGCCAAGGCATTGATGTGGGCAGTGAAAGGACAGTGGGACTGGCTAAGTAGAATAGATGTTGAGTCCTTGAGCAGCCGGAATGTAGCTGGTCCAGGATCAGAGATATTAGGATACAGCAGCCTGGTATTTATCAGGATGACCAGAGTTCCAGATGGAGCAATCAGGACGGGAACTAGGCCCAAGGAAGGGACTGGGACAGCATCGGAGGGTCGAACCAGCTAAAGAAAGTAATTGTGAACTTTTGAGAAGTGAGAGGACAATTTTTGAATATTGATTTCAGAATTGAACTCATGGGATCTTGAATCAGCAGGATGGGATGTCGTTTACATGAGCAGGTTGTCTGGGTAGGTTGGGCTGGGGTGCAGGGACTTCCCAAGGATCCCAGAAGACCCAGGCTGGAATGATTGGTGAGATGGTGGGGATTGGGAATTGAAACATAAAATTCCTGAGCAAACTTGCGAACTGATTCACATAGACAGATGATTGAATTTCTTTCTTTTGCCCTGGTTCTCCACAGTTTATTTAGCATAGGTGGTTCTTGAGTTAAAAAAAAAATGAAACAAATGGGGCTGGAGAGATGGCCTAGTGGTTAAGAGCACCGACTACTCTTGCAGAGGACCTGGGTTCGATCCCCATTACCCACCTGTCTAACTGAGAACCATCTTTAACCCCAGTTGCAGGGGAATCCGACACCCTTTTCTGACCTCTGCAGCATTGCACTACATGGGTGCACCAACCTACATGCAGACAGTACATTCATACACATAAAAGAAAACAAAAAAACCCTACCTAAATGAAAAAAAATATATTAAAATAAATGAAACAAGCATGCTGGATGTTTTCAAGCTGTGTTTTAGAAAACAGTATTTAACAAGTTTAGTTACTATGCTTTTCAATTGAAATGTTCAGTTTTCTTTAATAGAACTAGAAATCATTTTTTATCAACCTTTATGCATAAAAAATAAGTAATTTATCAATTTGAAAAAATATATTCTTACTAACTGTACATCAGTCAAGTGATATTTAAAGATATTTAGTCATCGACTATCAGAATATTTGTTTTGAGCAGTTAATTTACATGAGAATAATTAATTTTCTGCAATTATAGCCATGGCTGGTTATTAATCCAGCCTTACTGTTTTTGTATTTCTTACTCTTAGTCAATTATTTTTCTCCTAAAAATTTAAAGTTTTCCTAGAAAAATACTAAAAATAAGCTATATATCTTAATACCACATAGTAAACTACAATGACCTGGTAGAAATTATAATGCTAACTTAACCCAATATGGTCAGCTGACCCCTTGTCACATATGCAAATAAATAGTTTTTTTTAATTTTATTTATTTCTGCATGTGTACGAATGTATTGTCTGCATGCAAGTCTGTGCACCCATGTCGTGCAATGCCGGGGAGGTCAGAAGTGGGCGTCGGATTCCCCTGGAGCTGGAGTTCTCCTGGAGTTGGAGTTTCAGACGGTTCTCAGCCGCCATGTGGGTGCTGGGGATCGAATCCGGGTCCTCTGCAAGAGCGGTCGGCGCTCTTAACCGCTAGGCCATCTCTCCAGCCCCATAAATAGTTTTATTACTATTTTTATAACCTAGTGAAGATGCTTACACTTGCATTTTATTTGACTTTTAACATAAGCCAGAGGAAAGACATATTTCTAATTTCCATTATGTAAATGGGAAGTCAGCCTCAGTGAAGTCAAATAATATGTCTGAAATTAGTTATAGGCATGACTGGGCTTGAATTCTAGCTTATCATAACAATTTATTAAGGAAAAATGTACCATAATATCACATGGTAAAATACAGTGTTGCCACTAGCATTTGTACATAGAAGATATACAACTTATTGTACTGGATAGCTCTCCATTATAACATGGAAATGTTAGGATGTAGTTGCATTTATGGCTCTAAGTCTTAGTCTTAATCTCTCCACTAACTTGTTTACTTCGTGTTAGAATAAGCACTCAACCTCACTGAGTCTCAGTTCTTCCATTTATAAAACAAAGAAATCCATAAACATCCTTCAAATATTCAAATTACAATATCCCTATAAATGGTTCCGGGTTATTTGTTTTTTTATTTATTTAAAAGTGAATAGTCTGTGTAGTGAACATTGATTACCTGATTAAATTCTTTTTTAGGTTTCATTTTGTTTATTGAGATATTTTAAATTAATTGTGAACACAAGAAAGAATACATAGTTCTCTTTTGTACATTAAAATGTATCTAGGGGCTGGAGCGATGGCTCAGCAGTTAAGAGCACCGATTGCTCTTGGAAAGGACCCAGGTTAGATTCTCAGCACCCACATGGCAGCTAAGAACTTTCTTCTACTCTAGTTCCAGGGGAATCCGACGCCCTCTTCTGACCTCCGCGGCATTGTACTACATGGGTGCACCAACCTACATGAAGACCATAAACTTTTACACATAAAAATAATAAAATTAAATTAAAAATTAAAAATATGTATCTCCACATGATAACATTTTGCAAAGATTTTCCTTGCTGTTTATCTGTAGTTTGATTTCAGTGGTCAGTTAGAATATAGGGAATTATTTTAATTATCTTATATCTGTTAAGTTTTGTGCCTTAAAATATGATCTATTTTTAGAGACAGTTACTTGGGATGCTGAGAAGAATGAATGTTAGAATGTTTGGATGGAATGTTCTGTCTAGGGCTATTAGGACATTTTATGTATGATATAATTTAATCCAGATAGTTCTACAACATTTTTGCCAGGATGGCTTGTCAATTTATTAAAATGGAGTTCAAAAAGTTACCCAGTACTGTGATGAGTTTAATACAGGACTTTTTCATGTAGTAGTATTAGGTTTATTGATTTTATACCTGTTTGGCGCATATATATTAGATATGAAGTAGCACTTGACTGACTACCCCTTGACCAGTATAGAATGACAATCCTTATCTAGTCTGACTAGTTTTGTTGTGAAGTGTGTTGTTTAAGATATTTGGACATTGAAACTAGCTCTATTTGCTTAGAAAAATGTTGCTATGGTTTCCCCTAAGGTAGTGTTTGTAATTATGGTAATGCATGTTTCTTGTATGCAATGCTTAGATTTTGTATTTCAGCCCATTGTTCTAGTCTCTGCTACTTCATTGGAGACTTGAGACCATTTATAGTCAATGTTGTTATTGACAAAGAAATATTAATTCCTGTCACTCTTGCTGATTTTGTAGCTTTTGGTGTTTTCCTCTCTGTTCTTACTTAGCTACCATTGTGTGGTTTATTCTTTCCTGTGATGTTACGGATCTGTTTGTCTTTCTCTTCAGACAAAAAGAATCCTTCAAATTACCTTCAGGAGGGCTGGCCTAGTGATCATAAAAATTTTTAGCCTGTTTTTATCATAAAAAGTTTTATTTTCTTCTATTATTATGCTTAGCTTTGCTGTGCATAGTTGTTCTCCTTCAGAGACAGAAACACATCATTCCCTGCTCTATTGGCTTTCAAATTTTCTGTTAAGAAATCTGCTGTTCTGAATGGCCTATATCATATATGATTTGATATTCCTCTCTTATCATTTTGTTCTGTATATTAAGTGATTTGCCTATGATGTGACAATGGGGCAGTATCTCCTGGTCTTGTCTGTTCAGTCCCCTATATGCTTCCTATAGCAAGTTTGGTATTTCATTTGAATATTAGGGAATCATCTTCCATTATTTTCTTAAAAATATTTTCTATACTTTTATAGTGAATTATTCTCTTTCTTCAATGTTCTTGATTTTTAATTTGGTGTATATATAATCTCATCAATGTCTTAAAAGTCCAGCTCATATTTTCTTATTAGTTTAATCTTTGTCATTCTTGAAAATCTACAATTTTCAAGAGACTATTCCTACAACTCATATATTGTCTTTTCCTTTGTTTATTCTATGATTGAGGCTTTCTTTGGAGCCTATTGTTTTACCTGTGATTTTTATTTCCAGTATATCAGATATCATTCGATTTTTTTTCCTTCAGGGTTTCTAGCTCCATATTCTATCATTCTTTCATATATTGTACTGTCTTCCTTTCTGAATGCTTCTGTGTGTGTCTGTCTGTCTTTCTGTCTGTCTTTGTGCTTTCTTGGGATGGGACTTTTAAAGAAACATTTCTTTTCCTTGATTTCCTTGAACACACAATCATATTTTGAGCGCTTTAGGATTCATTCTTTTTTTTCTGCAACTGGAGGTCATTGTTTTGGTTTATTTATTTTATATTGCCTGCATGTATGTACGTGCATCCTTCTGGTATAATGCCCATGGAGACAGAAAATAGCATCAGATCCCCTGGAATTGGAGTTATGGACAGGTTGGCTGTCATGTGTGTGGGGTGCTAGGAACTCAACCAGGGTCTTCTGCAAAAGCAACCAGTGCTCATAACAACTGGGCTATCTCTACAACTCTGAGGTCATTACTTTGGGATTGATAATTTATAGTGCATTTCATTGACTTGGTTTTAACATTTCTCAAATTACCTCATAAAAGTTACTTGCATCAACTTTTCATTGGTTTGTTTGGTTTTATGATGTTTAGGTTATTGAGTTCTTTGTATATTTTAGATGTTATCCATCAGCCAAAAATATAGTTGATTAAGATTTTTCCCATTTTGGAGGTTGTTTCTTCAGTAAAATGATTATGCCCTTTTCTGTACAGAAGGTTCATAATTCCATGTGGTCCCATTTGTCAATTGTTAATCTTAATGTCTGTGAGATAGGCATCCAGGTAAGAAAGTCCTTTTCTGTGCTATAATTTCAGTGTATTCCATAATTTCTCCTCTCTAAAATTCAGAGTATCAAGTCTTATGTTTAGGTGTTTAATCCATTTAGTGTTGAGCTATGTGCATGGTGAGAGATAGGAGTATAGTTTCATTTCTCTACGTGGCCCTATCCAGTTTTCCCAGAAGCTCTGTTGAAGATGTTATCTTTTCTCCTATGTATATTTCTGGTCCCATAGTAAAAAATCAGGTTACTGTAAGTGGGTCAATTAAAATCTGGATCCCCAATCCGATTCCACTGATAGGGTCTTGTTTAATGATACCACCATATTTTATTACTATAGCTCTTTTTATAATTTCAAGCCAGTAGTGAAACTAACTCCAGTGGTACTTTTATTGTTCAGATTTGTTTTAGCTATACTGGGTTGTTTTGTGTTTACATATGACACTTGATGTTTTTCTTTTAAATTTCTGTGAAGAACTGTGTTGGACATTGAATCTGAAAATTGCTTTTGACAGAATGGCCACTTTTGCACTATTAATCCCACTGATCCTTTAGCATGGGAGTTCTTTCTATCTTCTGATGTCTTCTTCAATTTCATTCTTCAATGCTTAAAGTTTTTTTTAAAGATAAAATTTGAATTAGTTAAGATTCACCCTACTATTTGCAACAAATTTGTATTGCATATATTAAAGTCAAACATAAGGGTTTTCATAATTGAAGAATATTTATAAAAACTAGGTTTTTAATTTTTGAAAATATTTTTAAAATCACAGATAACAAGGTCAATTTGTTAAAGTTTTTAATATACAAGTCTTTCACTTTCTTGTCTAAATTTATTCAAAGATTATAGTTTTTGAGTTTACCATGATTGAGGTCATTTCCTTTATTTCTTTTTTTTTTCAGTATTATTTCTTGATGGTATGTAGAAAAGCTAGTGAATTTTTGTTTGAATTTTGTATTTTGATAAGTTGCTGAATTTGTCCATCAGCTCTAGGAGCTTTCTTGTGGAAACTTTAGAATCTTTTATGTATAAAGTTATGTCAATTGTATATAAGGATAATTTGATTTCTGCCTTTCTAATTTGTATCCCACCTATCTCCCTTCTTTGTCTTAGTGTTCTGGTTAAATTTTAAACCATTATTTTGAAAAGGAAAGGAAACAGTGACATCCTTTTCTCATTCTTCATTTTAGTGGAAATGCCTCGAGATTTTCTCCATTTATTTCCATGTTGGCTGTGGATTTGATTTTTTATGTCCTTATTATGTCCCCTGAAACCCTAGATTTCCTGCGACTTTTTTCTTTTTTTTTTAAATTTTTTTTTAATTTTATTTATTTTTGTATGTGTATGAATGTACTATCTGCATGTAGGTTTGTGCACCCGTGTCGTGCAATGCCGCGGAGGTCAGAAGAGGGTCTCATATTCCCCTGGAACTGGAGTTCTCCTGGAATTGGAGTTACAGACGGTTCTTAGCCGCCATGTGGGTGCTGGGGATCGAACCTGGGTCCTCTGCAAGAGCAGTCGGTGCTCTTAACTGCTAGGCTATCTCTCCAGCCCCCTCCTGTGACTTTTTTCATGAAGAGAAGAGGTGTTGGATTTTTGTCAATAGCCTTTTCAGCATCTAATGGGATGATCATGTGGTTTCTGTCCTTGAACCTGTTTATTTGGTATATTGAATTTATTAATTAATGTGTGTTGAATTACTCTTGCATATCAGGGCAAAGCTAACTTGATCATGGCTGATTATCTTTCTGTTGTGGCCTTACATCCACACAGTTTTTGATTGAGAATTTTTGTTTCTATGTTCATCAGAGAGTTTGGCCTACAGCTTTGCTTTTTTTCTGTTAGATCTTTGTCTAGTTTTGGTATCCGTATAATACTGGCTTCATATAAAGAACTGGAAGTATGCTTTCCTTTTCTATTTTAGAGAAACAGAACATTCTCAAAAGATGAAATTCAAATTGCTGAGATTTTTTTTTAATTTTCAACATTTTTAGTCATGATTGGAATACATATTAAAACTCTTTTGAGATTTCATCTTACCCCTGTTAGAATGGCTAAGATCCAAAAATCAAATGACGTCAAATGTTGCCAAAAATTTAGGGAAAGGAGAACACTTAACCAATGCTAGTGGAAGTGGAAACTGCTCCAGGAGCTAAAGAAGGGTTTTCTCAAAAAAGCTAAAAATAGATTTACAACATGATACAGCTATACCACTCTTGAGCATATAACCAAAGAACTCTATATCCCACTACTGAGACAACTGGTCATCCATGTTCATTGCTGCTCTATTCACAATATTTAGTCGTGAAATGGAAATAACCTAGATGTACATCAACTGATGAACGGATAATGAATTTTATTGTCCATGATTAGAATGCATTACTGTTCAGCTGATAAGAAAACATGAAATTGGGCTGGAGAGATAGCCTAGCGGTTAAGAGCGCCGACCGCTCTTGCAGAGGACGCCGGTTCGATCCCCAGCACCCACATGGCGGCTGAGAACCGTCTGGAACTCCAATTCCAGGAGAACTCCAGTTCCAGGGGAGTCCGATACCCTCTTCTGACCTCCGCGGCGTTGCACGACACGGGTGCACAGACTTGCATGCAGACAGTACATTCATACACATACAGAAATAAATAAAATTAATAAAAAAAAATTAAAAAAAAAAAAAAAATTTAAAAAAAAAAAAAAAGAAAACATGAAATTATGAAATGCAGTGTTAAATGGATAGAACCTGAAAGGATGGTCTTTTTTTTGGTGAATCCAGACCCAGATTGAAAACATGACATGTTCTCTCTCATAAGTGGATGCTTCCTTTAAATCTTTAGATATGTATCTTTCAATCTGAAAGTCCAAATATGTCAGGAAACTAGTTAGTGGTACAAACAGGGAAAAGGGGGATAATGGAATAGGAAGTATTAATAGGGATGAGATATAGGAGAGCATAGCAAAATCTGGGTTAAGGGTAGTGATAACTAAAATAACATTCTTTTATATTTTATAAAATATCCTATAGAAACCTACTACTGTAGAAGAGTTTAGGAATAATCATAATGGTACACGTTTTATTCCCAGCACTCAAGAGGCAGGAGCAGAACTGTGTGAATTTTATGTAGTTTTTTCAATGTAGCCTACTAATAAATCCACCTGCTTTTCAAATTATACAATGATTTTCTTCTTTTTTTAGCTCTTTTTTTTTGGCTATTTTTGAGACAAGGTCTCTCTTTAATCCCAGCTGGCCTGGAGCTCACTCTGTAGACCAGGCTGACCTTGAATTCACAAAGATCTGCCTGCCTCTGCTTCCCAAGTGCTGGGATTAAAGGTGTGCACAACCATGTCTGACTTTTCAGCTTGTTTTTAATCATGTGTTCAAATACCATAATTACAGTTTAACCCTTATTCCTAGAGGAAAAGATCCTTACTCTGCATCCCTATTAGTACAACAGCTCTTAGTTCCTCAAGCAAGAGACAGTATCCTCTTCGTTGACTCTAAACATAGGAGAAAACTATGGAAGAATGTTTTAGGAGATACTTACTCTTAAATACTCTCATTGCAGCAAGAAATATTTGGGATTAATTTGGCATTAAACTCATAGACAAATACAAAGCAGTTGCAGCATTTAGGCTTTACCGTCTCCTTATGATTTGACATTGGATCATATGATGTAATCTAGATCTCTGAATTTCCATCTTATAAGAGAAGAATATAGCATACTTTAAGCATATATTAAATCCTGGGTGTCTGAAACCAAATGTTGAAACTCGGTCTTTTGTCCCAGTTGAAGTGCTAAATGAACATAGTATAAACACAAAGGACCTGATAGAGTGGAATAGTATTTGGATGGAAAGTGTGTCTCAGATGGCATAATGACAGCTGGAGAAGTTTAGATAAGGAAAAAAATGAAATGTCAGAATTCTTGTCTTAGGGGCCTGGAGTCTGCTGGCATATGCTTCTGTGGAAACTGTGGGAAGCCCTCCCTAATCCAATTATTGAGAAAAGCTGGTTAAAGAAAATCATATTGTATTTTCTACCATGATAGTAAAGGTTCTTTTTAGCACTGTAAGACAACAAAAAGCTGCTGGTATGTCTTGGCCATTCCTCTCATTTATAAAATTAGAGAAATGAACTATCACATAGCATTATAAGCAAAAGGCAATTGTGGATTTTATAGGAAAGGCTATTTTAACACTGGGAAAGAGTAACACTTAAAAATGTAAACACCCAAACCATTCTACCTACGCAATGTGAAAATCTTATTGCAATGCTGCTTTCATTGAAGCATTTCAAAGTCAAACTTAGATGAGTGCTGCTGTACTGCCACCTGGTGAATAGGCAGGTAGGACAGAATTGAACACAGATACCTCAGGGTTTGCTAACTGGTATTTAGAATGCTGAATTTCCCTGTTATTTCCATGTTTGTTGATCACATGAAGTTGTTTTATCTCATGTTTTAGATTATCAGGCAGCATGTTCATTGCTGTTGTTGTTTTGTAGCTATCTCATATAACCCTGCTGACTATAGCTCAGGATCCTGCCTCTGCCTCCCGAGCACTCAGATTACAAATCATGAACCATGAAAGTGGATTCTATCAAAATCATTGTATATCAACTTGCAGATAAAAACCTTTATTTTAGTTTGTGTAAAGTAAATGAGCAGATACCTTGTGAGCTTCCAGAGTTAGTGATCTATCTCTGGAAAAGCAAGAGGAAAAGGGGGACGTGCCCTAAATTCTTCTATATTAAATGCTGCACTTTATATTAGCAATCTTGACATGCACTGTCAAACTCTTCATTCAATTTAGTGTTACTCATTGGCTTTATAGTACTGTACTTTCCTTTAAAAATAATTTGATCTAGAAAAGAAGAGCTTCAGTAATTTAGGTGAATATCTAAAAGTGAATATCAAAGACAGGGAGAAAAGGAGTGGTAAGCATGTGAGCATTTCATGAAGTTGTATATTATTTGATAACATTTTCGCAGACATAAGAATAATAAAATATTTTGAAAAGTAAATGTAGATGCTGAAATTACAAAATTCTTGAGTTTTTAATTATTTGAGCAGATTTGTTTTGTTTAGTCCCATATATGAAGATGAAATTTAATATTTACATGGATTTGCCTGCTGGTTTCTATTGTCATACCAATTAAACCAGCAGAATCAAGGCAGACTGAGGGATAGAGGAAACCCTAGGAGATCTTGTGTGGTGAATGTGATAAAGTAAGAGAAAGTAGTTAGCTGCGCCTATAGATTTTCAAATGACTAGATCACTATCATTGCAGATCACTGTTCAAGATGTGACACCATCTAAGCTTTTTGTTAGCTAAGCAAGTTTATAAATTCATCACTTACTTTTGGCAGACTTCAAGTGCATATGACTCCATGATCTGCATTGCTGGTTTGGACCTAACAAAGAGAAGTATAGTCATGGAAATATGTGTGTTCCTGATTGTCATCTATAACATGGCTATATCTGTGAGCACAAGCACAGGATATGAGCCACTTCAGAGGAATGCTGTAACACACAGTAGAAAAGGCAATCAACACGTTTTTGGAGTTAGGTGATAAATGTGAAGTCATGGTATTTAGAGACTGTACTCATATATCAAAAATAATTATTCTATTTACTCACCTTTATTCAGCTATTTTATAGCATGTTTTTTCACATTGTAATCATTTATTGAAATGACTAGACTAACAGTTAAGTCTGAAAATTAATTTATTTAAATGAATATTTGGTAATGGAAATCTTAGAAGAAAAGTATGCAATATTTTTTGAAAAAACGAGCTTGGGACAAAATAATTACAATAAACATGCAAGCACATTTAAATGCATTAAGAAGTTCTTTTCATTGGTTTTTCCCGAAGGACAATGAGAGACAGACTATGTTTGCAAACCGGGCCAGTCCTATTCCCTGTGCTTCTCCCTCAGGCCCATGGTCACAATCCTCAAGAGTGGAATTTCTGGTTGAGCAATTTTAGAAGCACTGACTAAGTGATGAAGAGGCTGAGCAGGAGTCTGGAGAAGAAACCCTCACATTTCTCTCTACATTATAAAAAGCCACAGAAGTGCTGAGCAGATAGCACCAACGAATCCTGGTTTGAGCAAAATTTCGAAAAAGGCAATAAAAAAAGCAAAATATCCAGTTTGGAAATACACGACTGAAAGAATGTGATTTGCTTATATAAAATTACAGAGCAATGTGGTCATTAAATTTCAGAATCTCCTAAAAACATGACAGCCATAGGCAGAGTACATAACAACACCAAAGGTATTCTGATGTTCCTGAGGATATTTTCTTTTTCCCATCACTACTATCAAACAAGATTGCCTCCTTTGTAGATTAGATGTGATTAAACAGGACTTTGAGAGATTTTAAAATTGAAATTTAACACAACCTTTTTTCAAACAGATTGCATCTTCCTGAGAATAGATTACTTTAAAGGCAGTAAAGATGTATTATGCTATCAACCATAATATGAGCTTATTAATTATGACTTTTCTCAATTCACCTTTGCAAAAGCCTTACAACTAAATGCAAATTCTCACCTTCCCAAGGATTTGACCCACGTTTTTATGTTTGTCCCTTATTGGAATCATATGGAATAAGCCCAAATTTGGCATAGTTATTTCAACGTTAATATTTACAAATATTTTATCAGCATAGATTAGTTATACACAGAAATGTGTTTCATTGACATTTTCATAAATTTATATAGTATATTTTGAGCAGCTGCACCTCCATTACCTTATCTTGTCCTTCTCACTTTTCTTCCTCCTCTTGCAAACTAGTCCCCTTTCTACTTTCATATCTTAAAACTTAATCTTTTATAGAATAAGAGATCCTAGTATTATTGAAAAACAAGAATTGATAATGATTCTTAAGTAAATCCAAGTCTAATGCCATTTAACCTGCTTGCAGTTACCCACTAGATCTTGATGGTAAGAGCCAACTGCTGAATACACTACATATATGAGTTGTAGAACAAACAAGGAGAAATCAAGTAGATACTGACTTCAACTCTACTATCATAGTGCTGGAAGGTGCTATGCATATTACTGGAAGAAAAAAAAAATCAATCATTAGTTTTGCCCAGCTGTGAATAATGTGAGCTACAACAACTGGTCTGGCAAACAAGATATGCTTGCTAGTAAAATAGTGGCGTAATGTTATGGGAGTAATCAACCATTTATGGATATAAAATCTGCTTCACAAGATGGAGCCCACAACAGACACTGATACAAGCTAAGGAAACTGTGTTTAGACAGGTCACAGGCCGTGGAGAGAACCTGAAACTATGCTTCTGCAAATTAGACATATTATTAACTGCATTGTAATGACTTAATGCTATATCCATAGGTTAATTCATCTGACAATTCTTACCAGAGTAGTTTTGTCATGTAGCAGACTGCTACATGGGGTCCCACAACTGGCCAAGGTTGAGAGAATTAGAAGAGGCTGCAGACTGCTTATCCCCAAATAGGACATCTGTTTCAAACCTCTGCCTCCCAAGGCTTAAGGATCCTTGTGGAATAGGTGACAGAAGGATTTCAAGAGCCAGAGTTGGCAGATGACCACAAAGAAACAGAGTTTTCCAGACTCTTAAGTGGTTTCTCATATGAACTCACAGCAATAAGGTCAAAAAATCACAAACTCATATAGGCTGAGTCCAGAAAAAAATCCCAGCACAGAAGCAGAAAGTGTGTGTGTGGGGGGGAGACAAAACAAAAACGAAACAAAACAAAGGAGCCCTCCCTAGCTGAGGAACAATTGGTAACCAACGCCTGCTGTGAGAGGAATTAGTCTTATTCTTTTTTTTTTTTTTTTTTTTTTTTTTTTTTTTACTTTTTTAGTTGAATTGTTTATGTGTTTCATTCATAATTTTTCAGTCAGTCTTAATTGCCATTATACTGACTTCTCTTTTGGCACCCTCTGTTCCCCTGCCCCCAGAGTTCACACCTTCTGTCATTCCTACTAGAGTCCATTGTGCCAAATTATTCTCCCCCTCCCTCCTCAGTGTCAGCTCCTCTCCTGAGCACTAGTTAGCATATCCTGAGTCTCTTTTCTAAAGAAGGCCAAAGCTTCCTCACCTGACCGCCATCTGCTGCCAATATTTCCTCAGCCAAGTTTGGGCTCTACTTTCCTTTTCTACCATTTTATGCTGAGTATTTGTGCTTACTCTATCTTGTGCCTGCTGAGGTTAATATGAACAGGGTCCCAAGAGCTTGTAGGATTCATTTACATTTGGTCTTGCATCACCTTCCTGCTTCTTACAATCCTTCTGTCCCGTCTTACAAGATGTTCCCTGAGCCCTAGGTGCAGGAAGCTGAATATAAGCACCCTATCCATGGAACATCAAAATGTAAATTCCTATTCTTCATGGTTTGGCCATTCAGGCCCATTTGGGATCCTGATCACCTGGAACATCAAAATGTAAATTCCTATTCTTCATGGTTTGGCCATTCAGGCCCATTTGGGATCCTGATCATTAAGAAAACTCATTAAGGAGTTTTCTTAATGAGAGTTAAGGGGTAGTTACTGCCTACTTGGGTCCTTGTTCTATGATGCTTGGGTCTTGTGTGTAGAGATTGCATTATAGATGTGCTGCCTGAGCATGAGCCATTCACAGACTGTATTTATGTGTGTCCAGTTGTGGGACTCTGTACTTTTCTCATCTGGAGCAAAAGAAGCTCCTCTTTTGAATGTCTTTTGGGATATCTGTCTGTAAATTTAAGAGTACTTCTTTTGTAGTTAGTAAAATGTTACGTTAGACTTGGATGTGTCTACATTTGGAATTGTCTAAGATCTATGACCTCTCCAAATTTGTGTATCTGGCTTTGTTAACATTACCACACATGAGTTTCCTTCCACTGAGTAGGCTTTAGGTCCAATTGGTAAGCTCTTGATTTCCCCCAAGATAGAAGTGCTGCTATCGCACCAATACCATATGCTGTGCTGGTCATTGACATGGATATTTGATCTTTAGGCTGATGTTGGACCATCTATTGATGATCTACTCTCTCAGTGAGTGTATGAGGCTGACCTCTGCTCAGTGGTCAGAGCCCCAAACTGTGCTGCAGCAGCAACATTCCAAACTCCCTACCTCTTAGCTTGGAAACACCTGGGCTCTTCCTCATATTCATCTGTTGTGAGGCCTTGGGTGTTCAAACCTGTCTGATTGATATCTGTCTTGTTCTTCTGGAGTAGCCCTTGACTAGCTGGGTGAGAATTAGCTCATCCCCCCAGAATAAAATCAGGAGTTAAAACCTGAAGCCTAGACCAACCAGCCTAATAAGAAGACAACAACGACACATCAAGAATACAAGCAAAATCAGTCTACAGTTCAACAAAAAACACTTGAGCTTCATATCAGAATCACAAAAAACAACAACAAAACAATCCACATGTAGTAGGGGGATAAAATGAGCCCCCCCCCCAGATGTAACCAGGACACAGAATTTAAAAGAGCTATCATTCAAAGAATTTAAAGAACAAACAAATAACAAATCAAAGAACTAAAAGAAGTTAGGGATATACTAAAAAAAGATAATGATAAACTTTGGACTTAATTCACAAAAGAGATAGAAATACTGAAGAAAACTCAGGCTGAAATGAAAAAGGAAGTGGAATACTCAAGAAGTAATCTGAAAAGGATGGGAGAAATCCTCAGTAAAAGAATGAATAAAGTAGGGCTGGAGAAATGGCCTAGCAGTTAAGTGTGCTGACTGCTCTTGCAGAGGACCCAGGTTTGATCCCCAGGACCCACATGGCAGCTGAGAACCAACTTTAACTCCAGTTACAGAGGAATTCTGCACTCTCTTCTGACCTCCGCAGCATTGCATGACATGGGTGCACAGACCTACATGTAAAGAGTACATTCATACACATACAAAATAAATAAAGTTTAAAAAAAAAGAATTGCTGGGTGTGGTATCACCTGCCTTAAAAAAAGAAAAAAATAGAATGAATTAAGTAAAAAATAGAATATCAAGAGTAAAAGATAAAGTGGAAAAGATAAAGTAAAAACTCAAGCACAAAGTTTATGAAAAATTTATAAAAACACAAGAATGAAATAATCAGGAAATGTGGGACACCATGAAAAGACCAAATGTTTGCATCATAGGTATAGAGAAAGCAGAAGAATCTCAGAATAATGGTATTGGCCAGATCTTCAACATGATTGTAAAAGACAATTTCCCCAAATTAATGAAAGACACACCTATACAACACAAGAAGCATGTAGAACACCAAAGAGACAAGATCAGAAAAAAATTCCCCATAGTATATCATAGTAGAAACTCTAGATTTTTAAAAAAGAGAGAGAATACTGAAAGTTGTAAAAGAAAAACAAGTCACATAATAATGAAAAAACCATCAGAATTACAGCTGAATTTTCAATGCAAATGATGAAATCCCAAAGAGCTTGAACCAAACTATTCCCAGTTCTAAATGAGTATAGATGTCACCCCAGAATACTCAGCAAAAATATCTATTATAGTTGAAGGAGAATGAAAAATTTTAATGACATAAATAGGCCAAAATAATTCATGTACAGAAAATCAACCCTTCAGAGAATCCTTGAAGCAAAACAAAGAGCAGAAGAAGGGAAAATCTATACCCAAGCATCACCACAAAGGTACAATTGTGGAAATACAAAAATAGACCAAGAATGCAAATAGAAACTAAAATTATGGGAAGCAATATATATCTACCAATAATAACTTTAAATGTTAATGAACTTAATTCCCCAATCAAGAGGCATAGACTAGTAGAATGGAGAAAGGAACAAAATCCATCTTTTTGTTTTCTGTGAGAAACTCATCTCACCTTCAAGTAAAGGCACTTTCTTAAGGGCAAAGGATGGAAAAATATTCCAAACAAATGGCACTAAGAAGCAAGCAAGAGCTTTATCTTAATATCAGACAAAACTGACTTCAAACTAAAACTAATCAGAGGAGATGAAGAGGGTCACTTCATTCTTATCAAAGAAATATACGCTCCAAACTCCGGTGTACTGAACTTTATAAACACAATTCTACAAGAGTTTAAGATACAGATTAATCCCAACACACTGGCGGTAGGGAAATTCAAAACCCCACTGTGTCAATTAGACAGTTCAAAAGAGACATCTGAATTGAAAAATTCAATACACCAAATGGGCCTAACAGAGACCTACTGAATAGTCAAGCACCAAAGAATATACTTTCTATTCAGCACCCCATGGAACTTTCTCCAAAATTGACCACATAAATGGGCACAGAACAAACCTCAACAAATAGAAAACATTTAAATACTTCCACACATTCTGTCAGACCGCATGCAATAAAGCTTAATATTAACACACAAAGAAGTCCTAGTAACTACCTGAACTCATGGAGATCAAACAACACAATCCTGAATAATGAATGGGACAAATGATATATTAAGAAAGAAATAAAATATCCTGGAATTAAACAAACAGGAAAGTACAACACAACAAAACCTCTCGGATACTTAAAAACCTTCCTAAAAGGGAAATTTGTAGCTTTAAATGCCTACATTAAAAACAAACAACAAACAAACAAACAGAAATATCATAAGTAAATGATTTAATATTGCAACACCCCACAGTCAAAATCATTCTAAATGTAGAAAAGTTGAAAGTACTCTCCTTAAAATAGATTTTTTCATCATTTTGAGACAGGGTCTCCCTGTAGCTCCAGCTGTCCTGGAACTCACTGTGTAGACCAGGCTGCCCTTGAGCTCACAGAGATCTACCTGCCTCTGCCTCTGTCTCCGGAATGCTGGGATTAAAGATTGTGCCACCACACCTGGATAAAATAATTTTTAATTATTCTTTTAACATTGATGTTTTGGTTTCCAAGTTCTTAAAACTGCTTCCAGGAAGAGAATCCTGTGGTGACAGCTATTCTAGATTTCAGAACCTTTCCTAAATGCACTTCTCACTTCATACTGGGGGAGAAATATGTCCAGTGACTCTGGTTCAAGTCACATTGCAAAACAAGAAAATTAAGAATAATTTTATATCCAAACTGTGACCACTATAACAATTTTTGTTTTTGTTTGTTTGTTTTTTAAATAGGGTCTCATGATGTAACCCCAACTGGCCTGAAACTCACTATGTAGACCAGCCCAGGCTGGCATCCATTTCATGGGGCACCTGCCTCCTGCTCTCGAGTTTTGGCATTAAAAGCATATGCTCTCATGCCTGATCAATTTTGATATTTTTTCATTTGCTTTTGTTTTTGTTTGTTCCTTTAAGGCAGTCTCCCAGTAGCCCCAGTTGGTCTGGAACAGACCAGATAGGACCTTGATTTCTCAAGTGCTTAGAATAAATGTTTGCACCAACTTACCTAGCTCAATTTTGTTTTTTTAGTTGCAAAAATTCTAATGAACTTTTGAGAGAAATGCTTAGAGCTTTGACTAGATACATTTAAAAAAATCATATAAAAATTTAAATACCAATGTATAATTTATATTCTGCAGCTCTAAATATCTACAAAGTTATGAAACTCAAGATGATGGATTATGCAAAAATACAACTTATGTCTGAAACATTTGATGTATTTTTCTATCTTTTAAGCTATAAACTGTTAAAATTAGTATCCATTAACAGGAAAAAGTGCTAAGACAGGAAATTGTGCCTGGTACTCCTTAAGCACAGTGTCCTGCTGCTAATGAAACTTCTGTTTGAATATAAGCTTTTAGTGTGTTTGTAGGTTTCTGAATCTAAGGACATTACAAAAGCAAGAGGACGAATCCTGCCAGAAAAATAATGATTTTTGGTTGCTTCTTCTAGCACATGTGTAGCTTTTACTTATTAATATGGCTCTGCAGGTATCCTTATTATTGTAATAATCTTTAGACTGTGACAATTTACTCTATAAAATATGTGTTATTACAGTTCCCACTAAGCTACCTGCCACATGATTGTCATTTAGTAGAATGGAGGTAAAGGACACCTAGGGTCTCATACAATTTTTAAAAGCCTCTTAAATGCTAGATACTGCTCACTGATGTAAAACATGAAAAATCACACTTTTAAAGTTAGACAGGAGAATGCCAAAGTGAAGGCCAATTGAAAATGAATGGATCTCTATTATATTCTTTTTTCATTATTTTCTTTTTAAAAAACATTTTATTGATTTTTTTGAATTTCATACAATACATTTTGTTCATATTTACACCCCTGCAACCTGCTTAATAGCCTCAGCAGATATCATGTGCTCTATTATATGTATATGTTTTATGATTTGTGTCCCTAAATGCTCTTAGTGTGTCCATCCACTAGGGCCTGTTTAACCTACCCATAGTCCTACCCTTAAAGAAGACATACTATTGATATGCAGTGGTATTGTGTGTGTGTGTGTGTGTGTGTGTGTGTGCGTGTGTGTGTGTGTGTGTGTGTGTTTTGTCATTAGACTATCAGACTAATACTATTCTCTCAGGGTTTTTTTACCCTAGCATGTCATTATTTCTCTCCTAACTCCTTTTTCCTGTCTAGCCCTCTCTCCATGTCTTCTCTATGACTTTTCTATTTAATTTCTCCCGGTTTTTCCCTTGATATTGCCAGTTTCCAAGGACCTCACTCCTCTTGGCCTCCTGTTTTCCCATTTATTCTCCCCCTTTCTATAACCTTCCCACTCACTTCTCATTTAAATACCCTGATTTTATCCATTCCTCCTTTAGTGATACCTGTAACCTAGTAGCCTACTAGTCTCAGGTTCTCTTTTTCCCCTTACCTTCCTAATTCCTTATCATTTACCTGGTTCCTGGAGTTACATCATGGTACTACTTACATATATGGATTTGGTACTAGAATCTACAAATGAGGGAAAACATACATGGGTTATTTTTCTGAGTCTGTGTTACTTCAGTTAGCATAACAACTTCTAGTTCTATCCATTTACTTATAAATTTCATGATGTGTCTTTCTTTACCACTGCAGAGACCTCTATTGTGTAGATGTACCACATTTTCATTATACGCTCATCAGTTGTTGGATACATGGGCTGCTTCCAACACTTCCCTGTTGTTTACAATGTTGGCTGTAGGTTTGTTGTATATAGTTTAATTGTGTAGAGAAATGTTCCCTCCAGTCCAATTCCTTCTAGGACTTTAAACATAAAGGCAGGTTGAATTTTTTCAAATGCCTTTTCTGTATCTATTTAGATGACCATAAGATTTTTGTATTTGGTTCTATTTATATTATTTATGACATTTATTGATTTACATATGTTGAACCATCCCTACATCTCTGGAATAAACCCAACTTGATCATGGTGGATGACCTTTTGGATGTTCTGTTTGCTTGGAATATTTTTTCATCCTTTCACCTTAAGTAGTACTTGTCCTTGCAGGTGAGATATGGTGCAGACAGCAAAAAGATGAATTTTGTTTCTTAATTTATTGAATTTGCTTGATTCTCCTTTAATTGGAAAGTTTAGTCCATTGATATTTAAAGTAATTATTGAAAGTTGTATTGGTTCTCATTATTTTAATTTCTTTTTGCATTATTGGTCCAACTTTGTGTTTTCAGAGTTATACTTATGTAGTTTATTTCGGTTGTACTCTGGGTATAGTCATTCTTTTCTTAAGCTTTTTGTATTGGTTTAAGTATTCTCTGAAGGGATGGTTTTCTGGACATGAGTTATGTCAGACTAATCATATTGTGGACATTTTTCTTTGCTTTTCAATATAATAGGCATTTTGTTTCTGGGTAAAGTATTCTGGGTTGGGATCTAAGGTTATTGAGAACTGGAAATACTTTGGCCCAGTCTCTTCTGGCTTTTATACTTTGCATAAAAATGTCCACTGTAATTCTGATGGGTTTTCCTTTATATGTGACTTGTTTTCTTTTGTAGCTTACAGTATTCTCCCTTTGTTCTGTACATTTAGTGTTTTTACTATGATTTGCCTTGGACAGTTTCTTTTCTAGACCTGTCTATTTGCCTTTTGTTGCTGCCCATCATTAGTAATTAGGAAAATGCAAATAAAGAGGACTCCAAGATTCCATCTTACCTTAGTCATACTGACTATAATCTAGAGGACAAATAAAACAAAATGCTTGAGAGGATGTGGGGAAAGGAGCATACAAACTCATGCAAACCCGGTGGAAAGCAGTAGGTACCACTCTTTGATTTTCTTTTCCCATTTTTTAGAATATGAACGCATATCTTTCATCCATATATGGTAATTACAATGTGTGAATACAAGTGGTAGGACAGTTCTAGAGACCATTAAGAGATTCAGATTAATAAACATAGCTGTGCATGTATCTTTGTGGTAGGATGTGACTTGTGGATATATACCCAGGAGTGATATGGCTCAGTCAGGTGGTCCACTCATTTTGAGTCTTTTAAGGGTTCTCCACACTGCTTTCCATAGTGGTTGTACCAGTTATATTCCCACCAGCAGTGGATGAGTGTTCCCCTCTCAACACAACCTCTCCCATTTCGTGTCTTTTGTTTTCTTGATCTTGGCTAGTCTTATTGGAATGAGATGACACCTTCCTGTAGTTTTAATTTGCATTTCCTTAATTATTAATGATGTTGAACACTTTTTAAGATGTTTCCCAGCCATCATTAATTCCTTACTGATGAAGTCTCTGTTCATCTCTTTCCTCCATCTTTTGAGTAGGGCATTTGTTTTCTTAATTCTTTGTTTTTTTTAAGTAGTTTATATATTCTGGATATTAATGCTCTGTCCAATGTATCAGTGGTGAAGGTTTCCTCCCACTCTGGGTTTTCTCATCACTTCCTGGATTGATTCTTTAGCTGTTCAAAAGCTTTTGAGTTTGATGAGGTCCCACTTGTCAGCTGTTATCCTTATTTCCTGTGCAGCTGCTGTCAAATTTAGAAAGTATTTTCTTATGCCTATGTCTTGTAGGTTGCTGCCAACTTTCCTTCTATCACCTTCAGGGTTTCAGGCTTCAAGTTGAGATCTTTGATCCACTTGGACTTTATTTTTGTACAGGGCAAGAGGTAGGGGTTTAGTTTTGTTCTTCTACAAATGGAGATCCAGTTTTGCCAGCACCATTTGCTGACGATGCAATCTTTCCTCCATTGAGCTTTTTTGGACTCTTTGTCAAATATGAGGTGGCTCAAGTTATATAAGCTCAATGTTGGATTGTCAATTTTGTTCCATTTGTCAACGGGTCTGTTTTTTTGCTTTTTTTTTTTTTTTTTTTCAGTACCAGGCTGTTTTTATGACTATAGCCCTGTAATATAGCTTGAAGTCTGGTAAAGTAATACCCCCCAGTATTGCATTTTTCACTCATGGTTGCTTTAGCTATTAGGGGTCTATTGTTTTTCCATATGAATTTAAGGATTTCTTTTCCAAGTCTGTGTAAAAGCTCATGGGGATTTTTATTGGGATTGCATTGAATCTGTATATTAATTTGGGTAGAATGAACATTTTTTCTATATTAATTTTTCCAATCCATGAGCATGGGAGATCTTTAAATATTTTGATGTCATTTTCAATCTCCTTCCTCAGGTGCTGTGACTTGGTCAAGGCTGGAGATATTTTTGATCAGGTAAAGTGCTCACCAGTGTTTTTGATCTGGCAGAGCTCTTGACAGCTCTCACCCTGAAAAGGACCTCCTAACTTTTTTTTATGGAACCCCTGGGACGGACTTGCCAGCAGCAGTGTATTGACGACCAGCTTCCACGTCTCGTGACAAGGACCACTCTGCTCTCCTGCTTCTCTCCTTCCCTCCCTCCCTCTCTCTCTCTTTCTCTCCCCACTTCTGCCCTTTGTACTTCCTCCCTCCTCTCTCTGCTTCTCCTCTTAGCCATAGACCTTCAATGTTTTGGACCCACTGAGGCTTGTGGACTGCTTCAAACTGGGTTCCTGATCCTGCTATGCTTGTACTCCTGCCAATGCCATTTTGAACTCACAGGCTTGCAGGCTGCCTCAAACTGGTTTCCCATGCACAGGTGATACAATTCTCTCCTCTCCTACACTCTTCCTCCAATCTCTCTCTCTCTCTCTCTCTCTCTCTCTCTCTCTCTCTCTCTCTCTCTCTTCCCTGTGATTCTTCCTTCAATTATTAGCCTCCCATTCCACTTCCCTGTTTGGACCTCTGAGAGCCAGTCCCACCTGCATCCAGCTTTTTCCTCAGGCATTAAACTTTGACCTGGCTGGGGCATTTTGAGAAGTCTCTGTATCTGAGATTAAAAAGGTGGGCTGACCACACCCTGTCCCACCTGCATCCAGCTGTTGACTCAGGCAGTAGCTTTTCATTTGGCTGGATCCTTCTGATTTTTCCATTAACAACAAATTTATTCTCATTAAATTAGCAAGTAATATGCACAAGCCACCAGATCTTCCTGCCTGCCTGCCCAGTCCTCCATCCTTTGCAGGCGTACATGAACAGCCTGTGCTGCAAAGCACAGTATTGGGATACAGGCTGTTTCCACCTAAGTAGATGTCTTAAACTCTAAATGATTCTGTGTAAATGTGACAATCGCAATTAATGGTTTGACAGTCTTTGACAACAATGGACAACTTTAGAAAAAAAAAAAAAAAGGATTTTCCTATTGTCCAGGGTTAATGGATACAGTTAAATCATGTTTCTGTCCACCCTGTCTGTGTGTTATAACCATTTTTCAGTGTATCTTTGTAACTGTCATGTGTCCATGTTCTCCTGTGTTTTTCTGTGGCCACTTCAAACTTCTTTTATTCTATGTTGTGCACAAAAACCAAAAACTAAGCTAAATTTATTTTTGGCATGACGCTAAATGTTTTTTAAAGGCCTGATTTGAACCTGGGTTCCTAGGTTCTACACTGCTTATTTGAAGGTTTTATTTCTTTTTTTTTCTTTTTATTTATTATGATTTTATGTGTATGAGTGTAGTGACTGCATGTAGGTTGGTGCACCCATGTCATGCAATGCCGCAGAGGTCAGAAGAGGACGTCGGAGTTAAAGACAGTTCTCAGCCACCATGTGGGTGCTGGGAATCAAACCCAGGTCCTCTGCAAGAATAGTCGGTGCTCTTAACCCCCGAGCCATCTCTCCAGCCTGGGAAGGTTTTATTTCTTATCTGTCCAAATTGTTTTTATTCCCACAGGTACTACAACTAAACAATTTTCTTTTCCAGTTTTTTTTTTTCTTGTTTCCAGACATCTGAAGACCTGGTTTTGACCCTTACATGTTCACTAACAGATTTTATTTCTTTTTCCCCTATGCTTTGCCACTCTCCTTCTGACCAGAGACCATTTTAAAAATCACTGGATTCATTCATACTCTGGTACGTGGGCAGTGGCTCATGGCTTCCCCTGCAATCTCTGCCCTTTAATGAAACTGCGTAAATACTTTTGGTATTGTCAGTTCTTTAATTATTGTATATATAATTCTGTTTTCCATCACTTGTTAAAGTATTTCAATAAGTTCATAGTTTTAGAAACAAAGGTGCAAGATGTCATCTCAGCCTTGGCAGTGCAATTAATCAGAGCTGCATATTTTAAATATTTCTAAAGGTGTTTTTTTCCCTATTTATGTGACTGTTCAGTACAACTACTAGTATAAAGTCTTTTGACGGAATGGTTGGATAAATGTGTGTATGTGTATGATATTGTTAAACAGCATATTAAGATCTGTATGCACATGATTGTAATGCATGTGCCTCTGTTCAGTAAAAAGTTTATAATGAGTCATCACCAAATTTATTTATTAGAACCTTATTTCTGAGTGTATGCATGAAGTACTGTTTACTTTTAAGAATTCTGTAATGTAATTATGGCATAAACAATAAATTGTGTTCCACCTACCAGGTACTATATACCTTGTTACAGCCTCAAGTGAAACAGACATATAAATAATGAGTTACCCATACATATTAAAACTGTTTTATATATCTGTTATACTTTGCACATGTTACTTTTAATATTTTTAAGAGAAATTAGGTTTTACTTGAGGCGACCACATGGACAGTCTGAATGTAACCAATTTGGATGAGCCCTAAGTATTTACTGCCTGCTCTTGGTGTAGGACAACACCCCCTCCCTTCATTTTCCTTTTCAAATCTATAATTCAAAACCTGGGGACAAGTGACATGGACTTCATTTGAGAAGGTACTGGTTTTAACCTCTTTATTATCTTGGGTTTCTTTCAGAGGCTATGTTAGAACTTTTTGCCTTTCATGGTTTGAATCCATTGTACTTTGAGTCCCTAAATGACCTAATGTCAATTTGATACACCTGAGCTGAGAAACGTCAATAATTACTTTCATTGGACTGGCTTGTGCCCATTGTGGGTGATGACATTCTTGGCCAGATATTTCTTTATTGTATACAATAAGCTGAACATGAGCCAGCAACACAAGCCAGTAAGTAGTATCCTTTCCTAACCTGTGCTGCAGCCACTACCACCAGGCTCCTACCATGAGCTTTTACTATTAGAACATTTTGCCACAGCAATTAAAAATTTATTACAGTGCTTAAGTCAATGTTCAAACTTTACTTAGGAGTTATATGGTAATTAAAGTGCCACATTAATTCAAACAATCCTCTTGGGGGTTTAACAACCACACTTAAAGCTCCAATCTGATTTGGCAAGAGGGATTTGAAGGGACAATATTTTGGCCCCTACCCTCTGAGGTCAACTTGGGTCCTAGGATCCTGCATGAGTGGCACCTGTGTACATGTCCTGTGGCATTGAGTCAGTCACCAGTCATCTCAGGCCAGGAAGGTCTTGGAGATTCACTTAAAAGGACTTCATCCAGCCAGTGTGCAGTCAAGGGAAGAAAGATCATATAGAGGAGAAACTCCTCACACTTCAAAGGAAAGCTCTGGTCAAGCAAAACCTGACTTTGTCCTCACATAGACAGAACTGGTGAAGAGAGCCAGGCTCAAGGCCTGAGTGAACCCCTAAGGACCAGAACCTCAACTGACCTTAACACCAAAACAAATTTCATTTATCTGAGCTGTGTGTTTTAAACACCCCAACAGGAAACTGTAATCTAAAGAAGAGAAAATAAAATAGCTTCTTACCAGAGAGATAGGTAAGAGACCTACTGTGCCAAGTTAGGAATCTAATGTGTAATGTTAGAAAATATCTCAGAGATAGGTAACAGATTTAATGTGCCATGCCAGAAAATACCACCTTTTACATTTTCATGGTTATGACCCTCACTCTAGAGCTCTGTGTCCTAAAACGTTTTTCAAATTCCTCAAACTAGGATACAGGTCCTCTCCCCCTCTACATACCCTAGACAGGGACCCTCCAATTGCTAATGTACCAGTAGCCCCCCTGTTGGTACTGTGAAGTCCCTGCAGTGGTATATTCATATAAGGTTCAGTTTTCAGTTGCAGAGAAAACATCCACTAAGTACTGGCCACTATCTATCTGGACCAAACCCACCAGGCAGTCCACCCACAGCAGCCAAAATGGGAAACAGGATTCTAACCCTCCAGCCTGACAGCTGTTCCCCTAACACTTTGCCCCCCATCAGCTCTGAAGCAGGTACAGAAGAGAGAACAGTGCCCCATTTCCTTAGCATAAGCAAAAGGCTGGAACTTTAGGTCTGGGCTTCCCGGAATCTCAAGGCACACAGATGCCCACTTCCTCCAGAGGCTGTCAATCTTTTGACCACTTCCTCTGTACCTGCGGCTCCACCCCATGGCTATAAGTGGGTGGACCCCAGGTGCCATCTTCCCTTTTAGCCATGCTGCTCTGTTCCACCACATGTATGCAGGTGGCCCGTGCTGGCAGTCCCACATGGAAGTAAAACATTTACTATGTGGAAAATATGTATCCTTATATTGACTATCAATTATCTCAGGCAACACTCATCAAAGAATCTGTTTCTGCACCAGATAGAGTCTATTACAGAGTACTACAACTGGTCAAACACAGATATTGTTTGTGAATTTCCAAAGCCTAAGAAATACATCTACAATACAACCTCCATACCTAAGGCTCATGCAACATAGAACAATTGGTGAAAATGACAGTAATGAATCTCTCAACTCTGTTTAATGAAGCACCCTCATGAAAGTGATGGCCAGAGCTGGAGAGATGGCTCAGTGGTTAAGAGAACCAAATGCTCTTGCAGAGGACTCGGGTTTGATTCCCAGTGCCCACATGGTGGATAAGAACCATCTTTAACTCCAGTTCCAGGGAAATCCGACTCCCTTTTCTGACCTTCATGGCATTGCACAACACCGGTGCACTAACCTACATGCAGACAGTACACTCATACACACAAAAAGTAATAAAATTAAAAAAAGAGAGGGCCAGGAACCAAAAAGTTCACTAATAATCAAAGAATGGAGGTCAGAAGTCTGAACAGTGTGGGTACTTGGACAGGACTCAAATAGTAAGCCTCACTTACCCAGGGCTCAGGGATCATTGGAAAAGAGGGATCAGAAAGATTTTAAGAGCCACATGAGGAGGTACATGACCATATGGGAAACAAAGTCTCACAAGCTCCTGGAACCCTTCACATATGAACCTACAGAAAAGCTGTTAGTATGCACAAGACCCATGCAAACTCATGTAGTCAAAAACCCATCATAGAACTGGAGAAGTGGCCAGTGGACCCCCATCTGAGCTGAAGTGTAGGAATGAAACTTTGTCTGGCTTGAGTCAAGGACCTGTGAAACCTGTCCCAAGGAACCTCCAAGTGTTATCTGATATCTCTATATCTATAGCTCTGTAAGGTTGGAATACTGCAGTGTTTTTCCCTGCCTTGCCTATCTCTGCAAAGTTCCAGATTCAGATGGCCTTTTCCCTTGAGGTTGAGCAAAATGTCACACCTCTAGTTTACTGGTTACACAAACAGGAGCTCTGCAGTCTCACAGTAGGAGCCAAGGTGGCTTTCCCTTCTCTTCCACCTGCCCCCCACTTCCTTGCCCAGACTACAGTAGCTTTTAGTATATAAACACACTGCTGGCATGAATAAAACTGAGTCCCCGGACTTTCTCTGAGTCTTTGTCTCATTTCCTGTCAGGTAACTTTTCGAGGTTCCCTCCCTTCTCCTTGCCAGAGGTAAGCCTAGAGACTGTTGGCCTGCAGGCAGGAGACAGCCTTGAAGCTTGCAGCTTCATGAAGCTGCCAGTTCTAGGAGGGAAGAACATCATGTGGATTGTAGCCACGCATGATCAAAGGACCAACAGACGATACTGATGTACTGGCAGGTGAATTCTGCTGGTGAGGAAGAGCTGATCTTCTTAAAGTGAAGGGCTGTATATATGCTGACTAGACCTCAATGGATGAAACCGGGGACACTAAACTTTGCACAACAGGTCTTAACACAAATGACAGAGTGTATGAATTCCAGTGGGGCCTGTGTTACTTTGCTGTTGGGGATGTGAAGGTGATTGAGTTTGATTGAAATGTTCTGTATGAAATACACAAAATTCATAAAAAATTTACAATAAAAAAGAATAATTAAAATGAATAATAACCACTTGAAAACAGGTATCACATTTTAAATTGTGGTTTTATTTTTTTTGTTGTTGTTGTTGTGAAGAGAACTCCGTTAACAGAGTGAAATTTGTTCTAATGAGAAACCTAGAGCAAGGTTAGCTCTTCCGATTGAAGATATTATATGCCTGGCCAATCATCTGGGTTCTTTTTCTTCCTATTTTAATTAATTTTAATTTGAAATCTGATTAAATACTTTTGAGAAAAAATAGGAGTATAAGGTTATTCATTTAGAGGATGCTATAATTTGAAACTGAAATAAAACACTTTTTTTCAATCAACTGAAAAATTGAGCTCTTCAGTAAAGGAAGCAGAAAGAAGAAACAGAACTAGATCCCCCAAATCTATCTATGAATTCCTTTCTATATCTGTAGCTGAGCACAGAGTGGTGCATGCTTAATGAAGAAAGCGGAGTGTCCCAGAAAAGAACCAGGTACTTGAAAGAGTTGGAGATACGTAACTGTTGATAACCACAGTGATATTTGATATTAAGACAGGATAATTGTTTGATAAACAAAAATGAGCACTATTCAGAGAAGCACTGGAGAGCAGAATCCACATCCTCTATAGTGTTATTGGCATACCTTTAAATTAGAAAAAAAAAGCTAAACATGCAATGAATTTGAACAAAACTTCTAACCATACAATTTGCTGACTGGAGGCTCAGCAGTTGTGCTTCCAATACATAGCAGGAATGATAGTTTTAAACAAGGATAGAGACTCCTGTTTAAGAGGGGAAGAATTGGTAGATTGTGTGTTAACCAAAAGTAAGGAGATATGAAGAAGCCTCATAAAACTACTAGCTTGTAAGCCAATAGAAAATAGATTATTTTTAAAGGACTTTGGACAAAAGTACCCTACATTTGTGAACTAGGCTTCTTCCAGAAGACATGAGATATGAAATCTCAAGTGACAAGCATGGATTACCTTCCTAGAAATGATCAGTCAAGGAGGCACCAAAAGTACCACAACAATACAGATTATTGCCTTTGCTCTTGGCTGCCACTATAAATGCTGAAGATACCACATTACTTAATTTGGAGCACACAGAGAAATCAAGCTGACTAGGTTTCATTGTTCTACTGGGGGAGAAAAGATGTCAGAGTTCTTGTCCAGCATTAGACTTGGCACACTATAGTATGGAGGTACCAGGTAAACTTTGCCCACTGTTGGTCAAAACCAATGGCTAAGGAAGTCATAGGGACTAAAGGAGAATCTGTTGATGTTGTTTTGTAAATATTAGAGCTATAAAACTCCCCTCTAAATATTTATGTTAATATCTAATATCTATAGATTCGTGCTTCTCTCAACTCTGATGAATAGGGGTATTGTAGAGTCTCATTATTTGTCAATGTAGTGAGAATATGTGTCATAGAGACTTTCTGGAGCTCTGGAGTACCCATACACGTAGTATCATGCCCACCTCTGTCACAGGTTCCATGGGGACTAGGCAAAACACAAGGAACAGACTCTCCAATCTTAGTTTAAGGGAGACTAAAAAGATTAATTAGGCTTGTGTACAAAGTGAATGAAGACTATATATATATATATATATATATATATATATATATATGTCATAAGATAGATAACCATTTTTTACATAAAGAGGCTTTATTTTCAGGGAAAGCAAGAATTTAAACAAATAGGCCAAATCCTATGTCATGATCTGGCTCTCAGAGTTCTTCTGATCTTTCTTCTCTTCTTCAGCAGCAGGGGCCCAACCAGGTGCAGGAGCTCTGGAACCATGGGCAGCAGACAGCCACAGCCCCACCAGCAGGCACACGGCTTAGCTTGCCAACACCCTGAGCAATGACACCTTTAATGTTTTTTCCATTCAGTTTACTGATGATTTGTTGAGCCTGTCATTGTCCACTTGAATGGCCATGTTGTCTAGGATTTCCTTGATATCCTTGGCTCTGGTGGAGGAGTTGCCCCAAAGGTGTCAGGTAAGGGGCAGAGGGGACAAACCTCAGGCATGTGACCTCATTGTCCCTGGGGAGTTGAAAGTCCATATATATATATATATATATATATATATATATATATATATATTCTCCACATTGCTTTCCATAGTGGTTATACCAGTTTGCAATCCCACCAACAGTGAAAGAGGGTTTCCCGTTACCCTTGTCCTCACCAGCATTTCTGTCCTTTATTCTTTTGACCTTAACCATTTTGATTGGGTAAGGTAAAATCTTCAAGGTGTTTGATTTGGATTTTCCTAATTACTAAATTTGTTTAAGACTTTTAAATGTATTTCTTATCCACTGTTAATTTCTTTTTTAGAGAGCTCTATTTTCAAATCTGTAGTCCAGTTTTAATTGTATCATTATTTTAATATTGCTTTTTCCTTTTTTTATGTTCTGGAAACTAATCCTCTATGAGACGTAGAAATGCCAAATTATCTCCCACATTATGAGGGCTTCTTCACTCTAATGATTGATTTTTTTTACTCTTTGTTATAAAAGTTTGATGAGGTCCCATTTTTCAATTGTTGCTCCTGATTCCTGAGTGAATGGATTCTGACTTAGGAAATCCTCTGGGTTCAGGTTAGCACTTCTATTTTGTAAGATATGTTTTCTTCCAACATTTTCAGTGTTTCAAGTTTTCTATTCAGGTCTTGAATCCATTTGGAATTAACTTTGATCGAGAGTGGTAGATATAGATTTAATTTCACTTTTCTATATTTGAAGTTCCAGAAGATGCTGTCTTTCAGGGTTTTTATTTTTGTCATCTTTGTTAAATATTAGATGGCCATTATTACATACGACCATGCTTTGGTCTTCAACTTTGTTCCATTGAAATGTCATTTTTTTTTCAATTCCATCATGTTTTTATTATTTTAGGCATATAACATAATTTGAAATTTGGTATGGTGATCTCGCCAGCATTGTTGCCCAGGATTGTTTTGGCTCTCCAACGTCTTTTGTACTTCCAAGTGAATTTTAGTACTTTTTCTCTGTGAAGAAGGTCATGGGGATTTTGTTTGGAAGTGTATATTACATTTTTAAACTATCCCTACTTTCTTCCACAGTGTGTACAGTAGCTTACAATCCTACTAGCAGTGAATGAGGGTTCTAAGCAGGGTAACATGAAATCTTTAAATAGTTACTATTTCCATTTTTTAATCTAATTGCTAAGTATGCTGAACAAATCCATAGTCTTCTTTTTTATTGAGCTATTTGTTTTCTTGATTCTTGATTTTTCAAATTCTTTCTATATATCTCTTTTTATAAGAAATTCAGTATTGTTAGATTAATAGCCTTCCTAACCCTGTATAATCCATCTTAATTAATAACATCTGCAATGGCTCTTTTTCTCAGGAATGTCATAATCTTGGTCACTGAAAAGTTAGTATCTGCAATATTATGGAGGAACAGAATTCTTCTGTAATAGATGATTTGGAAATTTTCTTTCAATATAACTGAAAACTTCCTGACAAAAGACAGAGTGCTATATGTACTCAACTGTCTTGTTTTCCCTATTATTCCTTCTTCCTTTATGATGCACCACAATTCTTTCTTTTATCATTACTGTGCTAGTTGAAGTCATATTTTATGTAACAACAAATGACCTTAGTTTTACTCTGGCTGACACTGTTATCCCAGAATTGTTCTTAAAGTAGGCTCCTGTTATATATTCAAAAAAGCTTGACAGTTTTTCACTTTCAAAACCTGAAATTATCCTGTTGCTTCTGTCTAGATTTCCAAACTTATAGGAAAAGCATTTTTCTCTGTGGTAACTGAGAAACTTTTTGTTTGTTTTTACACAGTTGAAATTATATTTTGGAACAGTGTTAGACTGACGGAAAAATTAGGCAGACAATTCCAACATACATTAAAATATTACCTCATATTAACCTCTTTTTTTTTGGTCTTTTTGAGACAGGGTCTCCCTGTAGTTCTAGCTGTCCTGGAACTTGCTATGTAGACCAGGCTGGCCTTGAACTCATAAAGATCCTCCTGCCTCTGTCTCCCAAGATCTAGGATTAAAGGCCAACATCTTAAGATAGTACACCTTATTTGTTGTAACTGATAAATTAGTGTTGTAAGTCATGATAAGATGAAGTCTGTATTTCATTTACATTCTCTTCATTTTGCATAATGTGTAATTCCCATTGCAGACTCTTGTCTAGGTTTTAACATTACATTCAGGACATCTGCCTGCTAAAACTTCTTTTGGAAGCCACTTTCTATTCTTCCTGTATCTGAAAACTTTAATTGATTTGGTAAATTCAGATTGTTCATAGTAAATCTACCAATGATACTTAATCCCCCCAAGTGATTGGGAAATTAATACAAAATGGAGGTAGTAGTGGGTTTTTTTTTATTTTTATTTATTTTTTATATTGTACGAATGTACTGTCTGCATGTAGGTTTGTGCACCAGTGTCGTGCAATGCCATGGAAGTCAGAAGAGGGCGTCGAATTCCCCTGGAACTGGAGTTAAAGCAGGCTCTTAGCCACCATGTGGGTGCTGGGGATCGAACCCGGGTCCTCTGCAAGAGCAGTTGGCACTCTTAACTGCTAGGCCATCTCTCCAGCCCTGGTAGGAGTGTTTTTAAGTGTTCTCCATTGCCAAATTACTCTTATCCTTTTTCCTTTTTATTGTTTTCAACTCTTTAGAAGGAGGTTGCTATTTTTTACTTTGAATGAGTGAAAACAGTATGTTCTAGATTTGAAAGAAACATATGTAATTAATTATGTGATAGCATTCATTATGAGACATTTATCTACTCTTCTGCATTTATCCGGTGCTTTCATTTATTTTCTATTGCTATGATTAAAAACACTGATGAAAGCCAACTTGGGGAAGAGTATATTTGGCTTACATATCCTGGGTTCATCACTGAGGGAGCCCAATGTGGGAACTCAGGGCTGGAAACTGGAACCAGGAGCTGAAGCACAGACCATGGAGGAATGCTGCTTCCTGGTTTGCCCCTCTGGCCCTGTCCTCACCCTGCTTTCTTATACAACACAGGACCACTTGCTCAGGCATGGCAGCACCTAGAGTGTGCTGGGTCCTCTAACATCACTCAACAATCACGAAAATGCCTCACCAATATTAGCACAGGCCATTCCAATGAAAGAAATCCCCCAAATGAGATCCCTCTTTATTGTCAAGTTGACAAATACAGCTATCCTAACACATCCAGTCATTGCTATCAATGGGGATTACATTACATTTCATTGTAATCCAAAATTACTTCTTAGACTCAAATTGTTCTAATTTCAGTGAGTTGGAGTTCATTTACTTTGTTCTTTCCTGTCTTAAGCTACATGTGTGTGTATATGCGTGCCTTTGAGCACATTATTTTCCTTTTTTTCATATGAATAAGGAACATATAAAGAAAGGAGAAAGACAATTGGCATGAAGGAATATTTAAAGAAATAATAGCTAGAAAGTTACCATATTGGAGGAAAACAAACTATGTGTAAGATGGGCAGTCCTCCGGAAAGGATGGAATTTTGACCTTGAAAGTTTTCTCACATGTCCAATGCTTTCTCAAGTCCAAGAGCTCCTGCCTCCTTAATTCTGTGAACTTGACTGGTTCTTCTGAAGGAAAGGGGAAAGGTAAGAAAAGAAAGCCAAGAACTAGCCAGACAACCTTGACTGTATAAGGGGGAGGGTCCAGGGACAAATAAATGGACACCACATGTTGGTAGCTTGGTTTCACCATTTTGCCATCATGGTCACAGGTCAACAAGTCCAGGCTGGGACTCTGGATGGATATGAGGTGAGGGGAATCACTGCTCAGTCTGTAAGTGATATTTTACTTTCTTTCACTCTGTAAGCAAGCCTGAATAAACTGCAGAATTCCCTGGACTATGGTTCAGAAAGCCTGTCCTTGTTTGCCTTGTGACTGGGGTTGCAGGAGCCAGACACCATGTGTGCGGGTACCTCCCAGGAGGAATCCCTGTGACACCAGTTTATGTAAGCTTGAAAAGGGTTAATTCCGGGGCTGGAGAGATGGCCTAGCGGTTAAGAGCGCCGACTGCTCTTGCAGAGGACCTAGGTTCAATCCCCAGCACCCACATGGCGGCCGAGAACCGTCTGAAACTCCAATTCCAGGAGAACTCCAGTTCCAGGGGAATCCAAGACCGTCTTCTGACCTCCGCGGCATTGCACGACACGGGTGCACAAACTTGCATGCAGACAGTACATTCATACACATACAGAAATAAATAAAATTAATTAAAAAAAAGAAAAGGGTTAATTCCAAATTGTAAGACACTCCTTAATTAAATTTCAGATTCATAAAGACAAAGTGTTTTATGGCAAGTGATAGTTTTCCCGCTAAGCCTTGGATAGGGATGAATAACTACTTTCAAAATTCTGAGTATAGTCAGTACAAATTTAAATCTTCAAAAAAGTGCTGTAGGTGAGCACTACTTTTAATGAGGTCAAGTTTACATTGTATCACTATTAACAGACTAGCTTTGACTTGAAGGACAATGGTAAATAAGAAAGTACATTTAGTTTGTCTACCTATATTGTATTTAGTGGCTTACTTAACATGAGAAATGTCCCCAATCAAACTACATCTGAAGTGATTCATCTGTTTTTTCTTGGCATATCTGCCATAATGATAGCATGTTTTTCTTTGAGGATACACTATCAGACATTTGTTAAGTAATAAAATCCAGGACTCAGACACGCACACAGCACGACACCAGCGTGCACCCAGCTCATGGTGTGTGCACAACAATAGCCTGCAAAAGACCAGGTGAGCACTGCCTGCCTGGGTGCTTTGGGCACCCCTGTGCCCATGGAGGCTTGGTATCGCCCCAGACCTTCCAACCTTCTGGTCCCACAGACTCAGATTCTCACATAGCACAATACTAGCCTGTGCCCATCTCGTAGCGTGAGTATGAGGATCTAGCAGGCAAAGTATTAGTGATTATACTCTGTGTAGCTAACATTAACACAACAGAACCCAAAGAAACAAACAAACAAATCCACATGTCAAAGACACACACACACACACACACACACACACACACACACACACACACACAAATGGGAAAAGATAATAAATCCACACTGAACACTACTGAAAAAGATTCATACAAGGAGATATCCCCAGAAGGAGACCAAGACATGGACTTTAGAAGAACAATTGTGGACATTCAAAGAAATTAGAGAACTAAGGGAAGAGAATGGAAAACTCAAGAAGTACCAAAGGGATGATAATGACAAATGTTGGAAAGAACTAAGGGTAGAGATTGAAAAACTCAAGAAGGACCTAGAGGAAGATAATGACAAATGCTGGAAGAACTAAAGGGAGAAAATGACAAACTCCAGAAGGAAGTGTAAATGCTGAAAAGATACCAGGCCAAAATGAAAAAAAAAAAAAAAAAGAAAAGAAAATGACCAAAGAACCAAGGAGCTAAACAATGAGAATGACAGATTCCAGAAGGAAGTGGAAATACTAAAGAAATCATAGGATGAAATAAAAAAGGAAATAGAACATCCATCCAATCAATAGGAAAGCATGGGGAAAAGCCTCAGAAGCAGAATGGAAGAAGCAGAAAAGAAGAATATCCAACCTGCAGAATAACATGGAACAACTAGAATGCTCAAGTAAAGATTATGAAAATTAAAAAAAAAAAAAAAAACAGAAGAGTGGAGCAACCAAGAATTGTGGGACACCATGTAAAGACCAAACCTCTGCATCGTAGGGATAGAGGCAGGAGAATACAAAGACAACACTATTGACCAGATTTTCAACAGGATAATAGAAGAAAATTTCCCCGAACTGAAAAAAGACAAACTCATACAAATACAAGAAGCACATAGAATACCAAACAGATAGGACCAGAAAAGAAACTCCCCATGCCATATAATTATTAAAACACTAAATGCTCAAAACAAAGACAAAATACTGAAAGCCACAAGGGAAAAACAAGAAGTTACATACAAGAGGAAACCCATCAGAATTATAGCTGACTTCTCAGCACAAACTATGAAAGCTAGAAGAATGTGGACCAAAGTATTCCCAGTTCTAAACGACTTTAGATGCCAACCCAGACTACTATATCCAGCAAAAATGTCAATTATAACTGAAGGAGAAAGAAGAATATTCCACAACATGAACAAGATGAAAGAATAAATGTCTAAGAAACCAACACTTCAGAAAATCCTGGAAGCAATAAAAAGAACTGAGGAAAGGAGCAATTATTCCTAAGCAATAAAAAAGAGAAAGCAACAAGAGCATAACAGAGTAAATACAACCCTGACCAAAATGCAAACAAAAAATAAGGTAAAAGGAAGCAACACACATTTCCAAATAATAACCTTAACTACTAATGGTCTAAACTCCCCAATCAAAAGGCATGGACTGGGAGAATGGATTAGGAAACTGAATCCTTCTATATGCTATCTACAAGAAACCCATCTCATCCACAAGGACAGACCACCTTAGAGTGAAAGGATGAGAAAAGAAATATTCCAAGAGAATGGTACCAAGAAACAAACTGGAGTGACTATTCTAATATCATACCAAATAGAACTCAAAGTAAAATTAATCAGAAGAGACAAAAAGGGCCATTACATCCTTGACAAAGGAACAATGAACCATGAAGACTTCACAATCCTAAACGTCTATGTGACAAACTCTGGTGCATCTAACTTTATAAAGGCTACTCTGCAAGACCTCAAGACACAGAATATATAGACTATTCAAAAAACAAAGAAGTAACAAAACAAATGACCTACTCAAAAGATGCAGTAAGGTACTGAACAGAGACTTAACCAGTGAGGAATAAAAGATGGATGAAAAACATCTTAAAAACCGTTCAACATCATTTTATACATTTTTTAAATTTTATTTATTTGTTTTTTATGTGTATGAATGTACTGTCTGCATGTAGGTCTGTGCACCCGTGTCGTGCAATGCTGCGGAGGTCAGAAGAGGGTGTCGGATTCCCCTGGAACTGGAGTTCTCCTGGAATTGGAGTTACAGACAGTTCTCAGCCTCCATGTGGGTGCTGGGAATCGAACCCAAGTCCTCTGCAAGAGTGGTCAGCACTCTTAACATCTAGGACACCCCTCCAGCCCCAACATCATTAATAATTAAGAAAATGAAAATTAAAACCACTCTCAGATATCATTTCACTCCAATACTAGTAGCTAAGATCAAGAAAACAAAAGACAACAGATGCCGAAGAGATTGTGGTGAAAGGGGAACACTCCTCCACTGCTGGTGGGAATGTACACTTGTTCAACCACTATGAAAAGCAGTGTGGAGAACCCTTAAAAGACTCGGAATGGAACTGCGTGCGTGGATAGAAAGTCAGCCAGTGGAGCACATTACCTGTGCCCAGCTGCCAAGGCCTGTCTCTGTTGTGCAGGCGGACAGCTCAGGCGCCATCCTCGGCAGGCACCATCCAACGCTAGAACCATAGAGAGGAACTGCATGCATGGGCAGAAGGTCAGCCAGTGGTGCACATTATCTGTGCCCAACCACCCAGGTGCACAGGCCAAAAGATTCAATATTGAAAAGATCTCAGGCTGAAAGGAAAAAAGAAACTGACGAGCAAAGCAAGGAGCTACAAGAAAATAATGAAAAGCTCCAAAAGGAAGTGGAAATACTGAAGAAATCACAGGATGAAACAAAAAAGGAAATTGAATATTCATCCAATCAGCAGGAAAGGATGGGAAAAAGCCTTAGAAGCAGAATGGAAGAAGCAGAAAAAAGAATATCAGACCTACAGGATAACACAGCGCAGCTAGAAACCTCAAGTAAATATTATGAAAAATTTAAAAAAACACAAGACTGGAACAACCAGGAAATGTGGGATACCATGAAAAAACTGAACCTCCGCAGCATCATAGGGATAGAGGAAGGAGAAGAATCCCAAGAGAATAGTATTGATCAGATCATCAACAGAATAATAGAAGAAAACTTCCCCAAACTGAGAAAAAACAAACCCATAGAAATACAAGAAGCACATAGAACACCAAATACACAAGACCAGAAAAAAATTCCCCACGTCCTATCATAGTTAAAACACTAGATGCTCAAAAAAAGGACAAAATACTGAAAGCCACAAGAGAAAAACAACAAGTTACATACAAGGGGAAACCCATCAGATTCACACCTGACTTCTCAGTGCAAACCATGAAAGCCAGAAGAACATGGACCAAAGTATTCCCAGTACTAAATGACTTTAGATACCAACCCAGATTATTATACCCAGCAAAAATGTCAATCATAGTTGAAGGAGAAAGAAAAATCTTTCAGGACATAAACAAAATGAAAGAATACATGTCAAAAAAACTAACACTGCAGAAAATACTCAAAGCAATACAAAGAACAGAGGAAAGGATCAACTATCCTTAAGCAACCCAAGAGAAAAATTACCAAAAGCATAACAGAGTAAATAAATACCAAGACCAAGAATGCAAACAAAAAATAAGTTGAAAGGAAACAACATACATATTTCAATAAATAACCTTAAATATCAATGGTCTAAACTTTCTAATCAAATACATAGACTGGGAGAATGGATTAGGAAACAGAATCCATCTATATGCTGCCTCCAAGACACTCATCTCACCCTCAAGGACAGACAGCACCTTAGAATGAAAGGATGGAAAAAATATTCCAAGCAATAGTACTGAAAAGCAAGCAGGAGTGGCTATTCTAATATCAGACAAAATAGACCTCAGAAGAAAATTAATCAAAAAACTAAAGAGGGTCATTATATCCTTATTGATGGAACAATTAACCAAGAAGATCTTACAATTTTAAATATTTATGCACCAAACTCCAGTGCACCGAACTTTGTAAACAAAATACTTCAGGGCCTTAAGACACAGATTAATCCCAGTATGCTAATGGGGAGGGGACTTCAATACCACACTGAGCCACCTGGATAGGTCAACTGGACAAAAAACTAAACAGAGAGACATCAGAACTGAACAACACAATAACCCAAATGGACCTCAATATCTACAGATTATTCCATCCAAACACCAGAGAATATACTTTCTACTCAGCACCCTATGGAACATTCTCCAAAATTGACCACACACTGGGACACAAAAGAAACCTCAACAAATACAAAAGGATTGAAATTATTCCATGCATTCTATCAGACCACAGTGCAATAAAGCTCAATATTAACACCAGGGTAAGCCCTAATAACTATAAGAACACATGGAGACTAAACAACACAATACTGAACAATGGTTGGTCAAAGAAGAAATGAAGAATGAAATAAAAGCATTCCTAAAACTAAATGAAAATGACAATACAACACAAAAAATCCTATGGGATACATTAAAGTCAGTCCTAAGAGGGAAATTTATAGTCTTAAGTGTCCACATTAAAAAATCAAAAAGAGAACAAGTAAACAATCTAACACTGCAGCTAAAATCACTTGAAAGACAACAACAAATGAATCCTAAACCCAACAGACAGGAAGAAATAACAAAAATCAGAGCAGAAATCAATGAAATAGAAACAAAGAAATCAATACAAAAAAATCAATGAAACCAAAAGCTGGTTCTTTGAAAAGATAAACAAAATAGACAGACCTCTAGCCCCATTAGCCAAAAGAAATAAAGAGCCACTCCAAATCAAATAGCATTTGTGATGAAAGGGGAAACATCACAACAGATAAAGAAAAGATCCTCAAAATCATACGAGAATACCTCAAAAACCTATACTCTACTAAATTTGAAAACTTAAGAGAAACGGATGAATATCTGAAATTCTGGGGTTCTCCAAAGCTTAATCAAGAAGAGATTGACATCTTAAACAGTCCTATAACACTTGAGGAAATTGAAGATGTAATAAAAAGCCCCCCAACTAAAATAAGCCCAGGCCCAGATGGCTTCACAACAGAATTCTATAAAACTTTTAAAGAGGTCTTACAACCATTACTACTCAAACTTTTCAGAAGGATACAGACAGAAAGAAATATCCGAAATTCCTTCTACAAAGCCAGCATCACCCTGATACCAAAATCAGGCAAAGACACAAACAAGAAAAAGAACTATAGACCGATATCATTGATGAACACAGATGCAAAAATTCTCAACAAAATACTTGCAAATCGCATACAGAACCACATCAAAAAGATCAACCATCATGACCAGGTGAGATTCATACCAGAGATGCAGGGATGGTTCAACATACATAAATCAATAAATATCATAAAACACATAAATGGACTTGAAGTAAAAAAAACACACAATCATCTCAATTGATGCAGAAAAAGCTTTTGACAAAATCTAGTATCCCTTCATGCTTAAAGTCTTAGAGGGAATTGGACTGGAAAGATCATTACTCAATGTAATCAAAGCCATATCCAAGAAACCCACAGTCAACATCATCCTAAATGAAGAAAAGGCAGAAGCATTCCCCTTAAAGGCAGGAACATGACAAGGCTGTACACTATCACCAATCCTCTTCGATATAATGCTTGAAATGCTTGCTAGGGCAATAAAGCAAGAAAGTGAAATTAAAGGAGTACTAATTGGAAAAAAGGAAGTAAAACTATACTTTTTTGCAGATTATATGATATTTTAACTAAGAGATGCTAAAAACTCCACCAGAAAACTCTTAGAAACAATCAAAAGTTTCAGTAAAGTGGCAGGATACAAAATAAACATAGAAAAATAAGTAGCCTTCCTTTACACCAATAATAAGCAACTGGAGAAGGAATATAAGGGGACCTTCCCAATCACAATAGCCTCAAAAACAAAAATAAAATATCTAGGAATAAACCTAACCAAAGACAACAAAGACCTCTACAACAAAAATTTTAAAACCCTGAAGAAGGAGATTGAAAATGACATCAAAAGATGGAAAGACCTCCCATGCTCATGGATTGGAAAAATTAATATAGTAAAAATGTCCATTCTACCCAAATTAATATACAGATTCAAGGCAATCTCAATCAAAATCCCTATGAATTTTTTCACAGTCCTAGAAAAAAATTCCCTAAATTCATATGGAAAACGAAAAGACTCCAAATAGCTAAAGCAACCCTGAGTGAAAAGGGCAATAGTGGGGTGGGGGGGATTACATTACCAGACTTCAAGCTTTATTACAGGGCTATAGTCATAAAAACAGCCTGGTACTGGCAAAAAGACAGAACTATTGACCAATGGAACAAAATTGAAGATCCAAACTTGAACTCATATAACTTCAGCCACCTCAAATTTGACAAAGTGGCCAAAAATGCTCAATGGAGGAAAGATAGCATCTTCAGCAAATGGTGTTGGCAAAACTGGATCACCATTTGTAGAAGAACGAAATTAAATCCCTACCTCTCATCCTGTACAAAAATCAACTCCAAGTGGATCAAAGATCTCAATGTGAAGCCTGAAACCCTGAAAGTGATAAAAGAAAAAGTTGGCAACAACCTAAAAGACATAGGTGTAGGAGGAGATTTTCTAAAACAGACAGCAGACACATGGGAAGTAAGGTCAACAGTTGACAAGTGGTACCTCATAAAACTCAAAAGCTTCTTTACAGTGAAAGAAACAATCAAGGAGGTGAAGAGAAAACCAACAGAAGGGGAAGAAATCTTTACCAGTGACACATCTGACAGAGCATTAACTTCAAGAATATATAAACTACTCACAAAACAAAGAAGTAAGAAGACAAATGACCTACTCAAAAGATGGAGTAAAGAGCTGAACAGAGTCATCACCAGTGAGGAATTAAAGATGGCTGAGAAACATCTTAAAAAGTGTTCATCATCATTAATAATTAAGGAAATGCAAATTAAAACCACTCTCAGATATCATCTCACTCCAGTATGGCTAGCTAAGATCAAGAAACAAAAGACAACAGATGCTGGAGGGATTGTGGGGAAAGGGGAACACTCATCCACTGCTGGTGGCAATGTAAACAACCACTGTGGAAAGCAGTGTGGAGAACCCTTAAAGGACTCTGAATGAGCTTACCATCTGACCCAATCATACCACTCCTGGGTATATACTCCAAAGTCTCATCCTACCACAAAGATATATGTGCATCCATGTTTACTGCAGCTCTCTTCACAATAGTGAAGAGCTGGAACCAACCCATATGCCCCTCAACAGATGAGTGGATGACAAAAATGTGGTACATCTACACAATGGAGTACTATTAAGTGGTAAAGAAGGATGGCATTATGAAGTTTGCAGGTAAATGGATGGAGCTCAAATCCATTATGCTGAGTGAGGTGACACAGTCCCAGAAAGACAAACGGAGAATGGTTTCCCTCATTTGTGGATGCTAACACCACATCCCCCAGATGAAAGGCAAGCTGAATGACAGTATGGTTATATTTTTTGGTTTATCTGTAAGCAACCATGTTGTCATAATGTGAATCCCTCAATGGACTCTAGAATCCACCCACCAATTATTTTCAGACTCTGTAATTACTGTATATGGGTGGAGAGTATCCATATTTTAGAATAACAAAATTAACGGAGAAAAATGTGAATTCCTAAGCATAAAAAAGACTGAGAGAAAGATGCAGGACAGTTATGATAGAGTACATGATCTGGGATGGTTTGGGGTGGGGGGGACTGGATAAGGGAATATGCCTGAACAGAAATGAAAAATGATGTATGAAATACATAAAACATCAATAAAAAAATTTTAAAAAGCCTCATAATGAGCCTACCACCTGACCCAGTCATACCATGTCTAGGTATATACCCAAAATACTCATCCTACTGCAAAGATACATGTGCATCATGTTTATTGCAGCTCTCTTCATAATAGCAAAGAGCTGGAACCAACCTAAATGCCCCTCAACAGACAAGTGGATGACAAAAATATGGTATATCTACATAACGGAGTATTATTCAGTAGTTAAGAAAGATGGCATTATTAACTTTGCAGGTAAATGGATGAAGCTTGATACCATTATGCTGAGTGAAGTAACACAGTCCCAGAAAAACAAATGGCAACTGTTTTCCCTCAATTGTGAATGCTAACACCAAACCCCTAGATGAAAGGCAAGCTGAACAACTTTATTGTTATATATTTCTATTTATCTGAAAGCAACTATGTTGTTATAATGTGAATCTCTCAGCAGGTTCTAGAATCCACCCACCACTTATTTCAGACTCCGTAATTACTATATATGGGTGGACAGTATGTATCCATATTTTAGAGTAATATAAAACTAATGGAGGATAATGTGAATTCCTAAAAAAAAAAGACTGAGAGAAAGATGCAGGACAGTTATGGCAGAATGCACTATCTGGGCTGGGGTGGGGGGAGGGAAAGGGGAATATGCCTGAAATGAATTGAAAAATGATGTGTGAAATATACAAAATATCAATAAAGGCACAAAAAATACTTCTAATAGCTAATACTCTTCTGTGGATTTTGAATCTGCTCCTTATTATGTTTAGATATTCAAAGCTGCAATAGCCCAGCAAATTTGTTGCCTGTTTTACAGTGATTTTCAGATGTGTTACAATCTCAGAAGTGTCAGCCAAGCATGGTGATACAGCTCTTGGTGGGCTGAGACAGGAAGATTTCTGTGAGTTTAAGGCTACCCTGGGCTGCATAACAAGATCCTATCTCAAAAAGCAAAACCAATCAACCAACCAATCAAACAAACAACCAAGAAATAAAATCCAACAAATCACAGACTTGTTTCTTCCATAATTTACCACCTATTGGGCTTGAACAACTTCTTAATTTATATATGTATTTTATAGCTTTTAAAAACTATTCATTGCTATATCTATCACCTAGCAATACTCAACATTAGTTTTGTCCTTTGAATAATATCATTATATTCTCTATAGTTCACTTTAGAAATGACTATAGAAAGAATTGCTATGGACTCAGAATCTGCTGTAAGTTTCTTGGAAGTAGTTTTCATTCAAAATTTTCAAATCTTATTTGTATAGGATATTTTTTTCTGATTTGTTCTCTTCTTAAAACATGATTAAATGAAGACCTAGAGTGCTCCATTTAATTAAATGTCCAATTTGGTTTGTTGCTAATTAATAAAATTTTTACCAGAAACAGTGTGCATTAATCAACATTATAGCCACAACCAATTATAACATCCTGTTAAAAAAATTGATTCATAATGCATGATTCTGTAGCTCATGTAGAAGTTATGACTATCTGTGTACTTCTATCATTCATCTTACATTATGTGTATATTATGTTAATGGTTAGATGAATTTTATTGAATGAGAAAATTAATACTATTTCCACAACACCTGAGAAAGTATCTTATGAAACACTATTGATTTTATTTTTCCTTTATACTAACTATAAAATTCATTAGACAATCAATTAATCAAATACACATTCACTAAGTAATATATTCATAATTTCCTTGGGCACTTTGGAAGTTCAGTAATACTGATGGTTTTGGTACTTACCTCATGTTATCTTGTTGAAAAAATTATGAGGAGTAGCAGTATAAATTCATAATTCGATTAAGTGCACAATTCCATGGTTTGTTTCTACGTAGTATATAAACTGTAAAATGAGAAATTATAACTTCAGCTACACTTGTAATTATAAACAAGCATGGCAGTGGGGTGGTAAGTGTGGTGGGAGTGGCATACTCTTTTTATTTGACAAACTGATGACAAGATTAATAAAAAATAAAACTGTAGCCTTTTGCAAAAATTTCCTGTTTTAATATTTGAAGAAAAATCTATAATAGAGTACCTGTTCCTCAAGATACTTTAGAGTGTAAAAATGCTTCTAAATTTTTGATGCTACATATTGAGAAGTTTTAAAATGTTTCCTTCTATGCTTTATGACTAATAATTTATTAAATTCAGTTCCCAGTCAGGCCTCAGTCTTGAACTGAGGGTAGAGGTGGGGTCCATATGGGGTGGAACTCTGTCGTGTAGAGTGAGAGCACTAGGCTTTTGTTTTAAAGAAGATCGAATTCCACCATCTTTATTATTCCTCAGTGATGCTGATTTATATGAGGGAGTTAGTCAAAATAAACATGATCGAATCAAGTTTTGAAAAAGATTGATGAAAGGACATGCTAAAATCTATGTTCTATCTTCTTCAATTTGAAACAGTTTTCAAGATCATAGTCCTATATTTATGTTGTAAGCCAAGAACAACAAAGCAGATCAGGAACAATTTATCTGCTATTTGTTGTCTAAGTCCAAATAAATGAAAAGTAAGAGGAAGGAAATGACTATTTAGATGATGCTCTTGTTGAGCTATGGAAGCCCTGGAAATTCTTTCTTGTTGCCTGCCCTACTGTGGAAAGTTGGATACTTTATCTTGTCCTTAGGTCTAGAAAAAAGTTTCAGAAGCATCATTCTGATAATACAGCTGGGTTCCTTGGAGCAGGTCTGTGGAATGAAATTGCATAGAAAGGTCTGCTACAGTCTGGCTTTTCTCAGGGGGAAGCCTGGCCTAAGAGCCTTCCTAACAGCACTTCTTGATCAGAAAAACCAAAAAAGAGAATATTTAGAAAGGTACTTGTACAGGACACAAAGGGATCAGGAAGGTTAGATGCATTTACCTCCAACTAGAAAATATTCAGTGCGCCTTCATCGTCTGCTTGAGTATGATCTTCAGAGTACCCAAGAAAATGAAGGTAAACATAAGTCTATCTAGGAGGCTAAAGTGCTAGATCCTTTTGAGACTGTGAGATGAAAGTGAATAAACCTAAGATAGGATAACAAGGGAAGACTGAATAAAATCCTTGCCAAGAACACAGCAAAACTGGCATCTCACGTGAATTTCCCACTTACATCTGACACCTATTTAGGAATGGTGAGCTAAATACAAATGAACTGAATTACTGTTCTGAGTGTGAAAAACATTGAAATATCCATTTCTACTAATAAAAAATTTTAGGGTACTATCAGCATTTTTCCAATATAAGGTTTCCTTCCTTAACATCATCCTGCACACACACACACACACACACACACACACACACACACACACACACACATACACCTGTCTGTGTTGATGAGACTCTGTAGACTCATCTACATTTTTCTCTATGATTTTCACCTGCATAATTACTGTTTATTATCTTCAACCTCTTTATTTATTGAGACTATCTGAGGGCTGATGGTTTCAAACTTTAATTGTTTAAATGTGTTCATAAAATTTATTTTGAATTAGTTTGTTATACTAACCTCTGGGCCAATTGGATTACATTTCTATTATTTACTGAAGGTTTCTCCTGAACATAAGTCTCAATTTCTGCTTTCATCTCTTCTCATTTTAATAGAGAAAAGTTAAGTAATACGTTTTAGCAAACATTAGTTCTCATTTTTCCAGAAGTTCTTTTAATCTTCTTGGATTTAACTACAAATATGGCATTCCTATAGTAGGTGATATATTTACTCATACATTATTGGCATTTTAGTTTACTTTGTTTGCTTGGCATTTTAGCAATTGCTATTTTGACTACATAAATAAATGCTCAGCCAATTATTTGAGCAGCTGTTATAATTAGACATCTGTGTCCATGAGTCTGTTGACTCCTCTTTAATGGATCTGTTTGTGTGCTTTTGAGCATATTTCAAGTTTGACTAATTTATACACAAACTTTGATCTCATTTTCTTTGGTCTTCCCATGGGCCTCCTCTTTACATATGTGCAACTATTTCATCAGCTATAGATATATAGGTAACTTATCCTGCAGATATTAAACATTTGGATCTCACATGTTAAACTGCTCCCAAAATATCTGACGATTGCTCTATTCTCCAAAACCTTTTCTAAACATCACACTTGCAAAGCAATGCGTTTTCCCCACTTGTTATTTTTCCCGAGTTATCCAATTTTACCACCAACAATTACCATAAGTTTTCACCCTCTCACAAAATCAAATCCATTAACCTTGTTATTTCTAATGAATGATTCTTTCATGAAAACGCAATAGACATGGGGAGATTGAGAAAAACTCAAAGCAGAACAATAATAAACTTAGTTCCTGTTCATAACAGATATTCAAAATAATGTCTTTACATTTTTTTTCTTTTTCACATTTGTTGTACACGGTTTAAATGGACATTTTTGCTAATATTTATACTGTTTGAAGGAAGCCATGGTTGTTAGTCTTACCATTATACAAGGTTTAACTTTCTAAAAATTTAACATTTGTACAACAATACTTTAAATTAGAGAGACGCAAATTTAATACAGATGAAATGCAGTGACATTATTTTTCATTTTTTATTGATGCTTTGTGTATTTCATACATCATTTTCCAATTCAGTTCAGGCATATTTCCCTTTCCTTTCCCCCCACCCCACCCCATCCCATACCAGATCATGCATTCTGCCATAACAGTCTTGCATCTTTCGCTCAGATTTTTTTTCATTTTTTAATATTAAGTAATAATTCATGAGTACAAGCATCCTTCATGTAAAACCAATTTGCAAGCAGCTGTGCCCAAGGCCAAACAGCCCATGGGTCCCACCATCCAGCAGGGGGGGGTGCTTGTATGTTCAGTCAAGTTGATCAAATGAGTGTCCAGACTATATTGCTGTAGTTTCACCATTCACCCCTATTGCAGCCCTTACATTCTACCACGCCCCCTCTTCCACAGATTGTTCCCTAGGATTAGAAAAGGGGCACAGGTCGATGAGAAGCAAAACAGTCTACTTTCTCTGGAGCTGTTGTCTTGGTCTCTGGTCAATTCTGGATGTTTCCTTTCATGGGCTGACAGTTTGTCCAGGAATAACCATTTGATTCTACTAATGAAGCACACACAATTAGATATATAGGTATCTAAAAAGTACTAATTGTTATGGTAGGTTACTGTGGTATAGGCACAGATGTTTGGATGGTATGTTAATCCATGAATTACATCTTTTTCTGTTAGATATGACAGGGTCTTATTGTGGCTTATAACATCTCCTAACCGTTAGAGGATGTAAGCTTGTGGCATCAGCCGTGGGTTATTCCTCCAAGGAGAGAGCTAATAGCCAATTAGATTTGCGATATACAGGCATATGGCTGCCACTGCTGCACAGTATTTCCAGGCAGGTGAGGTGTAGCTGGTGCTGACAGAGGACTCTTTCTTGACTCATGGAGACCTGTATTTTCTTATTGGTTTAGTGGCCTTTGGTAACACTCTCTGGTATTCCAGAGACTATTTGCACACTTGCAAGTATGGTCTCAATACATCTTTCCCATGTTTACATCAGGTCTTCAACAGCAGGGCTTTATCACCTCTCTTCTTGCAGATATCCCAATTTAGAGGCAAGGAGCCTTTACCTTTTGTGGGGGCTTGGATCCCCTGGCCAATATCTCCTTGGTAGAATAACCCATTGCTGATGTCAGAGCTCCTGTATTGATATATTTTGCTTAAGGAGACTTTAGTATTATATTTGGTTCTGAATAGAGAATAATCTGTTTTACAGTTTCTATGTCGATTAGTCAATTAAAGAAGGCAGTTTTACTGGTTTCATAAGAGATTACCTCTATAACAGTTGGCTCCAATGTACAGTTGGAGAACAACATCATCATCATATTTCTCCTTGTTCTATGGGGGGAGGTAAGAAAGTCTCTCCCATTAAAAACTTTGTGGCACCTAGAAGGTAAGTTTCATTAGGACTCATTATAAATAGTTGTTACAAGTAAGATCCACAGAGGGGTTTGATGTTTGCAGCAATCCGAGGCCTTTCTTCCTTTCAATGTTCAGATGGGTCAACCTTTCTGCTGGCACTTTCTGGTACATCCTACTCAATGCAGAGCCATATCTTTTCTTTCTCAGCCATTAAGTTGGTGACATTTTGGCCTGTTGGAACATACAAATCTTTTCCCGTAGTTAGTTTTAAGATTTGAATTGCAGGATTTTTGAAAAAAAGTTTGCATATCTATCTGTATCCCCCTTTTTTATTTTAGGTTCTTGTTTTTTGACTCATGAGTCTCAAAAAGGCAGTTGTATTATACATACCTATAGGGTGGAATCAAGGCCCAGATTTCATCAAATTCTCCCATGCTGTTTTAGGTGACTGTATGTGATTAACTTGGGAAGCAAACCTAATTTTTAAGTTAAATCATCCTATAGGTGAAAGAGAATGCTACAAGGTGATACTGTACAATAGAAAAATTACAGAGAACATTTGTATGTGCTAATCCCAAAGCTACACAGATTTTGAGTAAAACAAATGTGGACAACATCAATTTATATCTCCAATTAACTCAGATGCATTACCATTTTTATTGGAGCCTTTAAACAAATGTTGTTTAATATACACATATTTACTTTTACTAAGTCCTAAAACACTATGTAACTTGTAGACAGAGTCTGGGCAAAACTGGATACTTGTTGAACTCATGTCAATTAAATATACATTAATCGAATATACACTTGTTTCCATCTCCCATCCCTCCCACCCTTCCTGATTCACCATTTCAGTCAGTTTTCTGATGCAGTCTTTCTGTTGTTGTTCTTTTAATATGCATCCTGCTCCACCAGAAATATTTGTAACTGGTTTATTGGCGCTAGCATCCACAGATGCGGGATACCATTGGTCATTTGTTTTTCTGGGACTGTGTTACTTCACTTAATATAATATATTCTAGAGCCATCCATTTACCTGCAAAGTTCATGATGTTGTCTTTCTTTACTGCTGCATAGAATTCCATTGTGTACATGTACCACATTCTCTCTATCCACTTGTCAGTTGAGGGGCATTTGGGTTGGTTCCAGCTTTTTGCTTTTGTGAACAGAGCTGCAATAAATATAGCTGTGCATGTATCTCTGCAGTATTGTGTGTATATACCCAGGAGTGGTATGACTGGGTCAAATGGCAAGCTCAATTTGAGTCTTCTAATGTGTATTAATCAGGGTTCTCCAAAGAAACAGAAGCAACAGGACGAATATACAGCTATATACAATTTATTGATTTTCTCACATGACAGAGTTCAAGGAGTCCAACAGTAGCTGTGCCACACTGGAGAGGCTGAGAATCCAGGGAACTGCTCAGTCCACAAGGCTGGATGTCTCAGTAGTCCCAATCTGGTGCTGAAGGCCTGAGGGATTCCAGGAGATCTGCCAGTCTCAGTACACACTGGGATCCGTAGGGTTGATCACAGCAGCAAGACAAACTCACCAGAGAGAGGCAAGCTGCAGGGAAAAAAAGGGACCAGATCCCTCTGGCAAGGCCTTTAATACTGCCTGCCGCAGAAGGTAACGCCCACATTTGGGGTGGGCCATTTGGGTTGAGGTAGTCCAATCCGAAGATACTTTTTCTCTTATTTGTTCCTTAGTCCAGTCAAGTTGACACCCACGATTAACCATCACAAGTCCACCCCTTGTCAACTTGACACCCAATAAATAGCCTCTCCTTATGTTATGCTTAAATGTCAATTGCCAACAATGGCAAGGTCATAATTCCACCATGTTATAAGTGTCTCATGTGCAATAGCAAAGCATTATATCTTAGAGTAGGTGGTAATGTCCTTGAGGAACACTTAGTCCTTCAGTATCTAATAACCTAAATATGACAACACTTAACACTTATGTCAGTTGCACATTCAAAAGGGAACAACACAAGTATCAACTTAATATATATATATACAATCACATTCTTATCCAAATAGGACAAAAGTTAATATCTATTATAATCCATGTTTCTGCAACTGGTCCCATGGCCTCAGCTGATATTTATGACTACCTTCTTCTACGAAGCATTCTGTATTTCCTCCACAATCAGCAAGCACCTCTGCAGGTCTTGGCTCTTTCCCTGGAGGAGTGACCCACACCTTCATCCCTGAAGGGTCTGGGCCATTTATTGTCCTGTCTGGTTTTGGTTGTTGGAGTTTCCTATTGACCTTAATCATAGGACATGGTAGCAACAGAAGGACCCTACAGTGTCTCCTGCCTTCCAGACATAATCTTCGTTGCCCCCATTGTGGAGAAAAAGTCCAATTTCCCCCTGATAGTCTGGATCAATCACTCCTCCTACTACTGTTATTCCTTCCTTAGCCTGTTGGTTTAAAGGCAGTAGAAGCCCAAAGTGGCCAGGGGGAAGTCTTAGCTTCCAGTTCAATGGAAGTTTTGCTATGTCTCCTGGAAAAAGCACCCCCCCCCCTTTGGAGCCAAAACTTCTAGACCAGCAGAACTCAAGATTGTGGGCACAGGAAGCAAAAATTTTCCTACTGGGTCACTATGGGTGATAGTGAATGGAATCACGCCCACTTCCACAACTTGGTCCCTGGACCCATGAATTCTGGCTATAGGAGAAACAGTACCATATAGTGGGTGCTGATTCAAAGCATTTACTGCCTTCTGGAGAACCTTGCCCCAGCCCTCCAGGTTATTGCTACATAATTGGTGCTGTAACTGTGTCTTCAAGGGGCCATTCCATCATTCTATCAAGCCAGCTGCTTCTGGGAACATGGTAAGAGCAGTGGATACCGTGACCATGGGCCCAATGTCGCACTTCTTTGGCTGTGAAGTGAGTTCCTTGATCAGAAGAGATGCTGTGAGGAATACCGTGATGGTGGCTAAGGCATTCTGTAAGTCACTGAATGGTAGTTTCAGCAGAAGCATTATGTGCAGGAAAGGCAACCCCATAACCAGAATAAGTATCTATTCCTTTAAGGACAAAACGCTGTCCCCTCCATGATGGAAGTGGTCCAATGTAGTCAACCTGCCACCAGGTTGCTGGCTGGACACCCCGGGGAATAGCACCACCTTGTTCATGGGCCCATTGAGCAACCACAGGGATAGCTGGAGAAAGAGGCTGACTATCCACAGAACGAGTCATCCGATCTACTTGATTATTAAAATCCTCCTCTGACGAGATCACCTTTTGATGAGCATTTACATGAGACACAAGTATCTTCACATCCTTTGACCATTCAGAGAGCTCTATTCACATAATTCTTCCCCAAATGTCTTTCTCACCAATTTTCCAGTCATGCTCCTTCCAAGTCCCTGACCATCCAGCCAAACCATTGGCTACAGCTCCATGAATCAGTATATAATCGAACCTCTGGCCATTTCTCCTTCCATGCAAAATGCACAAACATGTGCACTGCCCGAAGTTTTGCCTACTGTGAAGACTTTCCTTCACCAGTGTCCTTTAGGGTTTTTTTCAGAAATAGGCTGTAATGCTGCAGCTGTCCACCTCTGGGTGGTGCCTGCATAGCGTGCAGAACCATCAGTAAACCAGGCTCTAGTCTTCTCGTCCTCAGTCAACTGATCATAGGGCAAACCCCATGAAGCCATAGGTGCAGGCTTAATCACAGGAGGCATTGTAACAGGAGTGGGAACTATAGGCATTTGGGCAACTTCTTCATGTAGCTTGCTCATGTCCTCAGGGCCTGCCCGGGCATTGTCACATATGTACCACTTCCATTTGATAATGGACTGTTGCTATGCACGTCCTACTTTATGGTCTGGTGGGTCAGATAACACCCAACTCATGATGGGCAGCTCAGGTCGCATGTTGACTTGGCGGCCCATTGTCAAATGTTCAGTTTCCACTAAGGCCCAATAGCAGGCTAAGAGCTGTCTTTCAAAAGGAGTTTAGGGCTGGAGAGATGGCCCAGCATTTAAGAGCACCGAACTCTCTTACAGAGGACGCAGGTTCGATACCCAGCACCCACATGGCGGCTGAGAACCGTCTGAAACTCCAATTCTAGGAGAACTCCAGTTCCAGGGGAATCCGACACCCACTTCTGACCTCCGCGGCATTGCACAACATGGTTGCACAGACCTGCATGCAGACAGTACATTGATACACATACAGAAAAACAAAACAAAACAAAACAAAAAGAAAACAAAAACAAAAGGAGAATAGTTGTTTGCAGATGAAGGTAGAGCCTTACTCCAAAATCCCAAGGGCCTCCTCTGTGTTTCCTCTGTGGGAGCCTGCCACAGACTCCAGACAGCATCTCTATCTGCCACTAATACCTCAAGCGCCATTGGGTCTGCTGGATCATATGGCCCTAGGGGCAGAGCAGCCTGCACTGCAGCCTGGACCTATTGAAGAGCCTTTTCCTGTTCCAAGCCCCACTCAAAGTTTGCTGCCTTCCAAGTCACATGATATATGGGTCATAGTAACACACACAGATGAATGTGCTGCCTCCAGAATCCAAAAAGGCCCACTAAACATTGTGCTTCTTTCTTGGTGGAGGGAGGGGTCAGGTGCAACAACTTATTCTTTACCTTAGAAGGAATGTCTCTGCATGCTCCACACCACTGAACTCCTAGAAACTTCACCAAGGTAGATGGCCCTTGAATTTTAGTTGGATTTATTTCCCATCCTCTCATGCGCATATGCTTTACCAACAAGTCTAGACTAGCTGCTACCTCCTGTTCACTGGGTCCAATCAGCATAACATCATCAATATAGTGGACCAGTGTGATATTTTGTGGAAGAGTCAGGCGATCAAGATCCCTTCTAACTAAGTTATGGCACAAGGCTGGAGAGTTAACATACCCTTGAGGTAAGACAGTAAAGGTATACTGTTGGCCTTGCCAGCTGAAAGCAAATTGCTTCTGGTGGTCCTTATGAACCGGTATTGAGAAGAAAGCATTGGCCAGATCAATAGCTGCATACCAGGTACCAGGAGACATATTAATCTGCTCAAGTAAGGACACCACATCTGGTACAGCGGCTGCAATTGGTGTCACTACTTGGTTGAGTTTTCGATAGTCAACTGTCATTCTCCATGATCCATCTGTCTTTTGCACAGGCCAAATTGGAGAGTTAAATGGAGATGTGGTAGGAATCACCACCCCTGCATCTTTCAAATCCTTGATAGTGGCATTAATCTCTGCAATCCCTCCAGGGATACGATACTGTTTTTGGTTCACTATTTTCCCTGGTAGAGGCAACACCAATGGTTTCCATTTGGCCTTTCCAACTATAATAGCCCTCACTCCACAGGTCAGGGAACCAATGTGGGGATTCTGCCAATTTCTAATATCTATCCCAATTATACATTCTGGTACTGGGGAAGTAACCACAGGATGAATTCTGGGACCCACTGTGCCCACTGTGAGTCAGACTTCAGCCAAAACTCCATTTATCACCTGACCTCCATAGGCCCCTACTTTAAGCGTAGGTCCACAATGCTTTTTAGGGTCTCCTGGGATCAGTGTCAACTCAGAACCGGTACCCAATTGGCCTCGAAAAATCTGATTATTTCCTTTTCCCCAGTCTACAGTTACCCTAGTAAAAGGCCTCAGGTCCCTCTGGGGAAGGACAGGAGGAAAGCAAATGGCATAACTCTTTGGTATTGTGACAAGGTCCTTCCTTCCTTATTACGTGTACATTTACTTTATGCAAGTGAGCAACAACTTCTCTACCTGTAAGATCTGGCATAAGAAATAGAGCAAAAACAAAGCTTTTCAAATTTTCTGGTATCTCTCTAAGTACTTTCCATCTTATAAACTCAGTGAAAGGCATGTCCTCTGGGTCCTCATATTGTGGAGAATGTGGTTTTACACTTTGAATCCACTCGAGCATGCCCATCTGCCTGACCCTCACAATCCCTTCATCAATACTCAGCCAAGGAATATCAGGCATCTCTAACTCGCTGTTAGTAAGCCATGTTTTAATAAATCTGTCAGCCAACCATTCAAATAAACTTTTAACACCTTTTTTAACCGCTCGAGCTTCCATGTTAAACCTAGAATCTCTACTCAGTGGGCTCATATCGATAAACTCAGTATGATCCAATTTTATATTCCATCCACCATTATCTCACACCCTTAAAATCCATTCCCACACATATTCCTTAGGCTTTTGCTAGAACGAATTGGCAAACTCATTAATTTCTTTAATGGTATTGCGTACCTCCTCGTGGACCACACTTTCTATCTTACCTTGAGGGGCTTGCTTAGCCTTCAATCTGGCTATAGGTCTAGAGGCAACAATTGTTGGGCCCTGAGGGACATTAGCTCCTACTGGGAGGGGGAGATTAGTTTCCTCAGGCAAGGGTGGGGAGAAGGGATCTGCAGGGTGTGGATTCTCTGCTGAGGGTGGGGAGATTAATTCCTCAGATAAAGAAAATCCCTCAGAATCTGATGGTTCAAAATCCTCATCATCGTGGTTCTCCCACACATCTCCATCCCAAGTTTCAGGGTTCCACCCTTTCCCCACCAGTGCTCTCACTGTGACTGCTTACACTCTTCGTGGTTGGGAATTACATTTGTGTTGTAAATCAGCCAAACATATAATAAGGGCTCCAGCTTGATTTTTCCGCCACTTTAGCTCTTTGGTTCCTGGAGAGAAGATTCTCTTCCAGGGCACACTTGGAAACTTTTAAACTGTTGTTTCAAATCCGGAGCTGGTTATTTTTATCAATGAGCTCCTTATTTTCCTCTATCACTTTATCCAGAGATGCTAGGAGCAACCAAGCAACATCATTATTTTCCTTATTTTTCCACAATTTCTCAAACGTTTTATATAGAGTCGCTAAATTCCTTGCTTCTCACAAGAGGCAAGTTAGGTGAGTCAAATGGATCTATCTTCATATGTTCATCAAATAGTCTGCACCAAGGATTATCATTTCTCTTCATGGCACCAGGAGAGCCTTCAGTAACTCTAGGCTTCATTGGGTTGGAGAGCTGGCTCTAGAGACTACCAAGCCCACTAAAGAAATTCATCCTTTCAATTCTGTTTCTCTAGAACCACTTCTGATACAAAAATCTCTATTAGTCAGGGTTCTCCAAAGAAACAGAAGCAACAAGACGAATATATAGCTATATACAATTTATTGATTTGCTCACATGACAGAGTTCAAGGAGTCCAACAGTAGCTGTGCGGCACTGGAGAGGCTGAGATTACAGGGAACTGCTCAGTCAGCAAGGCTGGATGTCTAAGTAGTCCCAGTCTGGTGCTGAAGACCTGAAGGATTCCAGGAGATCTGCCAGTCTCAGTACACGCTGGGATCCGTAGGGTTGATCACAGCAGCAAGACAAACTCACCAGTGAGAGAAAGGCAAGTCACAGGAAAAAAAAGTGACCAGATCCCTCTGGCAAGGCCTTTAAGACTGCCTGCCAGTAGAAGGTAATGCCCACATTTGGGGTGGGCCATGCAGGTTGAGGTAGTCTAATCCAAAGTTCCTTTTTCTCTTATTTGTTCCTTAGTCCAGTCAAGTTGACACCCAGGATTAACCATCACATAAGGGTTTTCCACACTGCTTTCCATAGTGGCTGTACAAGTTTACATTCCCACCAGCAATGGATGAGTGTTCCCCTTTCCCCACAACCTCTCCAGCACTTGGTATCATTTTTTTTTCTTGATCCTAGCCAGTCTTATTGGAGTAAGATGATATCTTAAAGTGGTTTTAATTTGCATTTCCTTAATTAGCGATGTTGAACACTTCTTAAGATGTTTCTCAGCCATCTCTAATTCCTCCTCTGTGAAGTCTCTATTCAGTTCTTTGCTCCATCTTTTGAGCGATTCATTTGTTTTCTTTCTTCTTTGTTTTTTTAGTAGCTTGTATACTCTGTAAATTAATGCTTTGTCAGATGTATCTGCTGTGAAGGTTTCCTCCAGTTCTGTGGGTTTTCTCTTCACTTCCTTTATTGTTTCCTTTGATATACAGAAGCTTTTGGGTTTAATGAAGTCCCATTTGTCAATTGCCGATCTTATTTCTCATGCAGCTGCTGTCTGATTTAGGAAGTCTTTTCCTATGCCTATGTCTTGTTGTCTGCTGCCAAGTTTCTCTTCTATCACCTCCAGAGTTTTAGATTTCACGTTGAGGTCTTTGATCCATCTGGAATTGACCTTTGTACAGGGCAAGAGGTAGGGGTTTAATTTCATTCTTCTACAGGTGGTGATCCAGTTTTTGCCAGCACCACTTGCTGAAGATGCTGTCTTTCCTCCAATGTGTCTTTTTGGCCCCCTTGTCAAATATGAGGTGGCTGAAATTGTATGTGCTCAGGTTTGGATCTTCAGTTTTATTCCATTTGTCAACTGGTCTGTTTTTGTGCCAATACCAAGCTGTTTTATGAACCCTGTAGTATAGTTTGATGTCTGGTAGAGCAATCCCCCCTGTATTGTTCTTTTCGCCCAGGGTTGCTTTGGCTATTCAGGGTCTTTTGTTTTTCCAAATGAAATTGAGGATTTTTTTCCAAGCCTGTGAAGAAGCTCTTGGGGATTTTGATTGGTATTGCATTAAATCTGTACACGAGTTTGGGTAGGATGGACATTTTTACTATATTTATTTTCCCAATCCATGAGCATGGGAGGTTTGTCCATCTTCTGATGTCTTCCTCAATTTCCTTCTTCAGGGGTTTAAAATTTTTATTGTAGAGATGCTTGGTGTCTTTCGTTAGATTTGTTCCTAGGTATTTTATTGTTTTTGAGGCTATTGTCATGGGAAGGTCTCCTTGTATTCCTTCTTCACTTGCTTGTTGTTGGTGTGGAGAAAGACTACTGATTTTTCTAGATTTATTTTGTATCATGCCACTTTACTGAAGCTCTTAATCATTTCTAGGAGGTTTCTGGTGGAGTTCTTAGCATCCCTTAGGTAGACAATCATATCATCTGAAAAAAAAGGATAGCTTGACTTCCTCTTTTCCAATTAGAGCTCCTTTAATTTCCTTTTCTTGCCTTATTGCCCTTGCAATGGTTTCAAGCACTATATTGAAGAGGAGTGGTGACAAGGAGCAGCCTTGCTGAGTTCCTATCTTTAAGGGGAATGCTTCTGTCATTTCCCAATTTAGGATGATATTGGCTCTGAGTTTCCTGTATATGGCTTTGATTACATTGAGGAATGATCCTTCCAGCCTGATTCCCTCCAGGACTTTAAACATGAAGGGATGATTGATTTTGTGAAAGGCTTTCTCTGCATCAATGGAGATGATGGTGTGGCTTTTGTCTTTTAGTCCATTTATATGTTTGATGATATTTATTGATTTTCATATGTTGAACCATTCCTGCATCTCTGGTATGAATCTGACTTGGTCATGATGGATGATCTTCTTGATGTGGGTCTGTATGCAAAAATGCAGTGACTTTTAACTAGTAATATAAGCTCTAATGCACAGGATACCTTTTTGTATTAAATAAATAACGTTGGAAAAATAACAAAAACATTTACATTTATGTTTAAAGCATTGCATATCATTTTATAGGCAAAAATAATGGCATTTGGCCATCATGATTTTATATCAACACTTTTTTTCTTTCCTAAATATGACTGAGCCCTGAATAGGCAGACAAATATATTCTAATAGGTCATTAATTCACTGTTATTAATAAACCCATAATGTCATAATACAGTGCTTATTTTCAAGGTTTGTTTATGCTTAGATACTTTATATAAATCATTTAAGTCAGATTTTTATCTTTGCTTATGTACCACAATCTTCAGAGTATTTGAAATAGTGGGGATCTGTATGTAATACTCCAAAATTATTTCCAGTGTGACATATAAATACTTCAGTTTGTTGTAACAAATATAAGAATCATTCACAAGTATATCCATTCAGTGTTTTATTATTTAGACTTTCAATTCTGTGGAAAATATCTCACTTCACCAAAATTTCTCCTTCTTAAAGGAGAAAATACATAGCTTGGCTCATGGTTTCAAAGGTTTCTGTTTTTCAGTCTAAACATTTGTCCAGCTCCACTGTGTCTGGCCCACACACAGATAAAATTGGGAAGAATAAACTTGGTTACCTTATCATATACAAGAAGCAGAAAAAAAGGAAAAGGCTGGGAACGAGGTATATCTATGCAGGCCGGGCCTTCATCACCAACTCCTGAGAGGACATTTCATGTCCTAGTGGTGATATGTTATGGAGCCAACAAGATATTAATACACAGATTATGTGAGAATGCTCAAAATCAATCATCTCTCAATAGCACTGCTAGCTTTAAACCAAACTTCAGCACATAGATTTATATGGGAGTCCTGTCACGTCTAAACCATTGCACTTGCCATACACTAAGTGCCTAGTTTTGATTTATTTTGTGACCTATTACAATGCTAATATTATATCATATTTTATAAGTAATTATTCATATTGAAAAAAATATAAGTTCATTAGTACTAAAGAAATGTCTAATTAGCACCAAGACTGCTTAAAAGAATGTTAACAATGAAATACATGCTAAAATTTTAATGGGAAAAACAGACAACATTCAAAAGCATATGGGCAATGTAAGTAGAAAAAAATAGGAAGAACTCAAGAAGAAAGAAACTTAAGGGGTCAGATACAATAATAGAGATGGAGAAAGCCGTTAATGACCTCATTTGTACATGGAATATAGCTGAAGAAAGAACGGGAGCTCTTAGACAAAACAAAATAGGAGCTTCCTAAACAGAATGGAACATAAAAAAATATAGTGACTAATAGCTGAAGAATAACTGTGAAAATTGTAATTTTGTGCAATGGAAGAACTAGAAAGAATAGTAAAAAGACCATTGTTGAAGGAAGGAATATAATCCTCCCCTAATAAGGGTCAGATCACAGACCACATATTCAGTTTCTGAGAAAAAGCAAGCTAAATAAATGTGAAAAGAGCAAGCATTCAGTAAATCATATCACAATGTCAAAAGATAAAGAGTAAAACATCTTTTAAAAAGCTAAAAGGAAAAAAAATCCTCAATTTATCTAAGGGAGAAGTAGATAAAAAATTATATCTTCCAAGTAAGATAAGATTAAATGTCAGAGTTAACTTATTAAGGAAAGGAAATATGACTTTCCTGATCAGACCTGTAAAGGTGTGGGCACCCCCATCCACCTCTGCAGGACCTGTGGACTACAGCTGAAGGTAGGGACTGTGTCCAGGGGGCCAGCAGAGGCTGAACTTCCTGCTTGGACCTTCAAAGGTGTAGGCAACTCCTTGGTGAATGCAGCTGAAGTAGGGGCTGTGCACAGTTGGCCAAACCACTCCCTCCTCCACCCCAGAGTGGCCGTAATTGTGGGAACAGCTATAAAAACTAGGGTCACAAGTTAAAAGAAGAGACAGCAAACCTGCCACTCCTCAGTTAACCTAAAGCAACAGCCCTTCAACCCAAAGAAGAAACACTCCAATTTCACATCAGATTACAATTAACAAATCAAATCCTCATGCCAAAAGCACAGCAAAAAATCAACACCATGGGAAAAGCAAAAAATAAATCGTCACCAAATTCTATCAGTTCTATGAAAGACTGCAACAATGATTTCTCCATGGAGGTAAACCAGGACACAGATTTTAAAAGAATAATCATAGACATACTCAAAGAAATCAAGGAATGTAAAGAACAAATCAAATAACTAAAGGGTCAGAATGACAAACTCCAGAAGGAACTAGAGGGAGAGAAGGACTAATACTGGAAGGAAGTGGAAACACTGAAAAGATCCCAGGCTGAAATGAAACAGGAAACCTAGCAGAGGTTTGATCTAGAAGGAGAGAAAGACAAATTCCAGAAGGAAATAGAAATACTAAATAAATCACAGAATGAAATGAAAAAAGAAATCAAACGCACATCCAATCCCCAGGAAAGGATAGGAGAAACCCTCAGTAACAGATTAGATGAAGCAGAAAATAGAATCAAGTTGGGAAGATAAGATAGAAGAATTAGAAAGCTCAAGTAAATAATATGAAAAATTAAAAAAAAAGAAAACCACAAGAGTAGAACAATCAAGAAATGTGAGACACTATGAAAAGACTAAACCTCCACATCATAGGGATAGAGGAAGGAGAAGAATCCCAGGACAATACTGTTGACCAGATCTTCAACAGGATAATAGAAGAAAATTTCCCCAAACTGAAAAATGACAAACACATACAAATACAACAAGCACATAGAACTCCAAATAGACAAGATCAGAAAAGAAATTCCCCGTGCCATATCATAGTTAAAACATTAGATGCTCAAAGAAAGACAAAATACTGAAGGCCATAAGAGAAAAACAAGTTACATATTAAGGGAAACACATCAGAATCACAGCTGACTTTTCAATGCAAACCATGAAAGCCAGAAGAACTTGGACCAAAGTATTCCCAGTACTAAATGACTATAGATGCCAACCCAGATTACTATACCCAACAAATACGTCCATTATACTTGAAAGGAGAAAGAAAAATCTTTCATGAGCTAAACAAGATAAAATAATTCATTCCCAGGAAACCAACCCTTCAGAAAATACTCAAAGCAATTCAAAGTTAAGAGGAAACGAGCAACTATCCCCAGGCAGCAAGAGAGAATAATTTATAGCAGTATAACTGCAAAAATACTAACTTAAACTAAGAATGCAAATAGAAAATAAGGCAAAAGGAAGCAACACACATGTCTCAATAATAACCTTAAATATTAATGGACTAAACTCACCAATCAAAAGACATATATTGGAAGAATGGATTAGAAAACAGAACCCATCTATATGCTGTCTACAAGAAACCCATCTCACCCTCAAGGATAGGCATCAACTTAAATTGAAAGAATGGAAAAAAAATATTCTAAGCAAATGGTACCAAAAAGAAAGCAAGAATTGCTATTCTAATATCAGACAAAATAGACTTCAGAGTAAACCTAATCAGAAGAGACAAAGAGGTCCATTACATCCTTATCGAAGGAAAAATTAACCATGAATATTTAACAAGCATGAATATATGCACCAAACTCGGGTGCAACAAACTTTATAAGCACAATTCCCCAGGACCTCAAAGCACAGATTAATCCCAGCACACTAATAGTAAGGGACTTCAATACTCCACTGAGCCCTTTGGACAGGTGAACTGGGCAAAGTATAAACAGAGAGACATCTGAACTTAACAATACAATACACCAAATGGACCTCACAGATATCTACTGAATATTCCACCCAAACACTGGAGAATATACTTTCTACTCATCCGCTCGTGGAACATTCTCCAAAATTGACCACATACTGGGACACAGAAAAATAAAAATAAAAACAAAAACAAAAACCTTAACAAATATAAAAGGATAGAAATAATCCCACACATTCTATCAGAACACAGTGAAACAAAACTCTATATCAATACCAGAATAAGCCCTACTGTCAACAGGAAGACATGGAAACTAAAAAACCACACAAACAATGAATGGTTCAAGGAAGAAATAAGGAAAGAAATACTGGCTTGGTTTCCTGGGGGATGGACTCAGCCCACTCCACCTCCAAGCAGCCAAGCCTAGACTAGAAGGACCAGATGCCTACCTGTTTGGGAGAGTTGTTTAAGCAAGGAGCCTTGCCTGGACTGTCTTAGCTTCCAAAAAAAAAGAAAGAAAAGTATTCTCTTGGAACTTAATAAAAAAGACAACACAACAAAACCTATGGGATACTTTAAAAGCAGTCCTGTATTAGTCAAGGTTTTCTAAAGAAACAGAATCAATAGAAAGGATATATAGCTATATGCAGATTTATTGATTTGCTCATGTGACAGAGTTCAAGAAATCCAACAATAGCCTCACCACACTGGAGAGGCTGAGAATCCAGAGAACTGCTCAGCCCACAAGGCTGGAAGTCTCAGTAGTACCAATCTGGTGCTGAAGGCCCGATGGATTCCAGGAGATCTGCTGGTCTCAGTACACGCTGGGATCCAAAGGATTGATCACAGTAGCAAGACAAACTCACTAGTGAGAGAGAGGCAAGCCTCAGGAAAAAAGGGACCAGCTCCCTCTGCCATGGCCTTTTATACTGCCTGTGGGGTCACATTTGGGGTCAGCCATCTGGCTTGAGGTAGTCCAATCTGAAGATCTTTTTCTCTTATTTGTTCATCCCTATTCCAGCCAAGTTGACACCCAGGATTAACCATCACAAGTCCTAAGAGGGAAATAAATTTATAGTACTAAGTGCCTACATTAAAAAAAACAAAAACAGAAAGAGCATAAACAAATGATATAACACTGCATCTGAAAGCACTTGACAGGCAACAACAACTGAATCCTAAACCCAAAAGACAAGAGGAAATAACAAAAATTAAAGCAGAGATCAATGAGTTAGAAGCAAAGAAAATGATAAAAAGAATCAATAAATCCAAAAGCTGGTTCTTAGAAAGGATAAACAAGATAGATAGAACTCTAGACCAGTTAACCAAAAGAAAGAAAGAGCTGCTCCAAATTGATAGAATTCAAGATGAAAAGGGAAAACATCATGGCAGACATTGAAAAAAGATTCAGACAATAATATGAGAATATTTTAAAAACCTATACTCTACTAAATTTGAAAAGCTCAGAGAAATGGATGAATATCTGAAATCCTGGAATTCACCAAAGCTTACTCAAGAAGATATTGACAGCTTAAATAGACCCATAATATATGAGGAAATAGTAATTCAACCCCCCCCCCAAAAAAAAGCCCAGGCCAAGATGGATTTATGGCAGATTTCTATAAAATCTTTAAAGAAGACATACAACCACTACTCAAATTGTTCAAAAGAATAAAAACAGAAGGAAATATCCCAAATTCTTTCGAAGAAGCCAGTATCACTCTAATGCCCAAACCAGGCAAAGATACAACCAAAAAACAAAACTAGAGGCCCATTTAATTAATAACCATAGATGCAAAAATTCTCAACAAACTATTAACAAACCACATACAGTCGCACATCAAAAAGATCATTCAACATGACCAAGTTGGATTTATACCAGAGATGGAAGGATGGTTCAACATATGCAAACAATAAATATAAAACACATAAATGGTCTGAAAGACAAAACCCATATAGTTATCTCAATCAACACAGAAAAAACATTCTACAAAATCCAGGATGACTTCATTTTTAAAGCTCTAGAAGGAATTGGAGTGGAGGGAACATTCCTCAACATAATCAAAGCCATACACAAGAAACCCACAGCCAGCATCCTCAGACTTAGAAAAAAAATCCCTAAATTCATATGGAAAAACAAAGGACCTTGGATAGCCAAAGCAACCCTGAGCAAAAAGAGCAACACAGGGGGATAACATCTAGAATATATAAATTACTCAAAAACCAAGGGTCAAGAAAACACTATCAAAAGATGGAATAAAGAGCTGAATAGAGAATTCACAAATGAAGTGAAGATGGCTGATAAATATCTCAGAAAATGTTCAGTGTTGCTAATAATTAAGGGGATGCAAATTAAAACCAGCTTAAGGTTTTTACCTTATCCTATAAAAATGGCCAAGATTTGGGAAACAAATGACACTAAATGCTGGAGACACTGATGGTGGGAATGCAAACTCATGCAACCCCTATGGAAAGCAGTGTGGAGAACTCTTAAAAGACTGAAAATGAGCCTACCACCTCCATGAGGAGGACTTTATACTCATAATAGGATGCATTGTAGCTCTAAGCTATCACTCCTTAAATGGATTCTTAAAGATTGATCCTAGGTCAGATAGATTGTTCAGCTGATAAAGATACTTGCTACCAAGTCTGACAGCTTGAGTTACATCTCCTGGACCCAAATAGTAGGGGAGAATTGACTCAACATACTGCCTCTGACCTCCACAAACATACATTTACACACACACACACACACACACACACACACACACATACACATACACCTCAAATAAATAGATGTAATTAAAGATGTGGTCTTCAACCTGTGACACTTAGGGAGGTATTAGAACCTTGAAGAGAGGAAGGCCTAATGAAAACTGTTAAGGCCCTGGGGCCTGGCCCTAGTAGTGAGGATTGTAGGATTCTCTAAGAGGTAAAGGTCTTTCCTGTTCATTGTACACTACACTATAATCTGATACCTCAACACAGATTCAAAGTAAAGGGAACAAATGAGCATGGGTTTGTGAGCAAAATGTTTACTTTTTTTTTTTTTTTTTTTTTTTTTTTTTTTTTTTATTAATTTTATTTATTTCTGTATAGTATGAATGTATGTCTGCATGCAGGTTTGTGTCACCCGTGTCGTGCAATGCCGCGGAAGTCAGAACGCGGCCTCGGATTCCCCTGGAACTGGAGTTCTCTGGAATTGGAGTTTCAGACGGTTCTCAGCCGCCATGTGGGTGCTGGGGATCGAACCCGGGTCCTCTGAAGACAGTCGGCGCTCTTAACCGCTGGCCATCTCCACCCCATGTTTACTTTTTATAGTAGCATCTGGTATTATATTTACTAAAACATACTCAATTTGACTTACCAAATAACGATTCTGTGCTAAGATCCACAAATGAGGGACTCCATATGACCTTTGTTTTTCTGGGACGTGTAATTCACAGCACAACGCTTCAAGTTCCTATCCATTTACCTATAGATTTCATGATATAATATTTCTTTACTGCTGCATAGAATTCCGTTGTGGTGGTGCACGCCTTTAATCCTAGCACTTGGGAGGCAGGGCAGAGTGGTCTTTGTGAGTTCAAGGCCAGCAGCTGGTCTACAGAGCGAGTTCAGGACAGCTTGGGGCTCCAGGGAGACCCTGTCTCGAAAAGACAAAAAAAAAAAAAAAAAAAAAAAAAAAAAAAAAAAAAAAAAAAAAAAAAGAATTCCATTGTGTAGATGTAACACATTTTCTTTTCCCCATCAGTTAAGGGACATCTGGTTGCTTCCAGCTCTTCACTATCTGAAAAGAGCTGCATAAACATGATTATGCATGTAGATCTACAATAGGATGAAACTTGTGGTATATCCCTAGGAGTGTATGACTGTGTCAGGTGGTAGGTTCATTTCAGTTTCTTAAGAGTTCTCCATACGTTTGTTCTGTAGGGGTTGCACTAGTTTGCATCCACCAGCATGAATGAGTGTCCCCTTTTCCAATAACCTAGTCCAGCATTTGGTATCTTTTGTTTTCTTGATCACAGCACAGTCTTCCCAGGGTAAGATGAAATCTAAAGTTGTTTTAATTTGCTTTCTTTTTATTATGTGAATTTAAATGCTTTTTAAAGAAAACATATATTGACTTGCTATGTATTTTAGGAACATAAAGTAATATTTTTTTTACCTAACTGCAACTCTACTGTAAAATGTGAATCTCTAAACATATTTTGGACTTAATCTATAGTTTATTTTCAGACATCATAATTTTGGTATATTTGAAGAATATGATGCATAATATATACAATATAAAAAAAAATTAAAGGGATCAAACAACAACAAAAAAGACTTGTTCAAAGTAGTGATTGAAACGGTACACTTTTGGAGATGAGAGATGGCTCAGCAGTTAAGAGCACAGGCTGCCTACAGAGGACATGGGTTTGATTCCCACCACCCAGAGGGCCCTAAGAACTATCTTTAACTCCAGTTCCAGGGGAATCAGTTGCCCTCTTCTGACCTCCATGGCGTTGCATGATACGGGTGCACCAACCTACATGCAGACAGTACACTTCATTACAAATAAAAAAATAAATAATAGAAGTTGATAATAGAAGACAGACAGAACAGATAGATAGATAGATAAAAACAGTAAACTTCTGCCCAAAGAGGTAAACTTCTGCATCAAAAACTTTTAAAAAGACTGAGAAAAAGATGTAAGACAATGTATGGCAGATGCATGAGCCTGGTGGGGTGGGAGGCATGAAGGGGAATGGTGACTAATTTTGATTAAGAAATGTTGTATGAAATGCAGAAAAGTTCAATAAAATTTTAAGAAAAAAGGATTTGCTTTTGAAAACAATAATCATTTGTATTTTGTTAAATTCCCAGAAATCTGACACACATAATACCCATTGGTTCCATCAGTAAATACTGTTATTTTTGAAGCTAGTTTTTAAACATATCAATTGTATGAACAAGGAGAATTCAAGAATTTACTCAGTAACAATGTGCCTTAGAGTAATAAGAAGTTAATTTGTAAGCAGCCATAAATCTTTGAAGGAAAAATTTTAAATTGAAGAGAATAAATATATATTTTCCTAATTTAATACCATGTAAGATAAATGTTAATTTCAGTATTGTATATGAAAGTATGTTCAACCATTTAATATGTAAAAAATTCAAGTTAAATTCAGGCTGATACATCATTTCATACCCAACAACTTTTCATACTTAGAAGGTCAGATATTACTAACTTAGCGAGAAGTTGAAATATCAGCCATATTTCTGTTTTGCTGGCATAAGTAAACATAACATTTTAGATAACATGATTTCTAGGTACATTGTACACACTTATTCTAGAAAGGACACTACTGTATGTACACTTTAAAGGAACTCTTATATCTATTCAATAAGTACAAAAATAAGTACCACTGCTTATAAAAGAAATACATTTAAACTAAAAGAAGCAAACAAAGTGAAGAACCACTGGTGCATTTATTAATAGTATGACTTACAAATTATGGGATTGCACTTTAAGATATCATCTCACTCCGGATCAAGAAAACAAATGATACCAAATGCTGGAGAGGGTTGGAAAGGGGAAAAACACCATCCACTGCGGTGGTGGGAATAAAACTTGTACAACCATTATGGAAAGCAGTGTGGAGAAACCCTTAAAAGACTCAAAATGAGCCTACCACTCTGACCCAGCCATACCACTTCTGGGTATATTACCCACAAGACTCATCCTACTGCAGAGATAATGCAGTCAGCATGTTTATTGCAGCTCTCTTTCACAATAGCAAAGAGCGGGAACCACCAAGGTCCCTCAACTGATGAGTGGATAGAGAAAATGTGGTACATCTACCAATGGAGTTCTATGCAGTGGTAAAGAAAGATGACACATGGGCAGGGTGCACACGCCTTTAATCTAAACTTGGGGAGTAGAGGCAGGCGGATCTTTGTGATTCAAGGCCAGCCTGGCCTACAGAGTGAGTTCCAGGACGCTGGAACTACAGGGAGACCTGATCTCGAACAAAACCAAAACCAAAAAAAAAAAAAAAAAAAAAAAAAAAAAAAGATGACATCATGAAATTTGCAGGTAAAATGGATGAAACTAGAAGATATTACATTAAGTGAAGTAACACAGTCACAGAAAAACAAAAGATAAATGGTATCCCTCATTTGTGGAATGAGCAGCTACTGGGATTTTTAGAGTATAGACTGCCATTGTCAGACTACCCAGGCTGTATCATGGAGGCCAGTACAGGAAGATCAAGAGAGTACATGTGCCTACTGGACCTCATTTACTTGACTATGGGAGGGAAAGACCATAGTATGGAGCACAAGGTCAAGATTGATTGGCTTGCCAAGGAGGAACTTAACTTCCTTAAGGAAAACATGACATCTTTTAGCAAAAAAAAAAAAAGAAAATCCTCCAACTCAGGTGATATGTGTATGTATGTATATGTATATATTTATGTATGTATATATTTATGTGCATCTTCCTAATTTAATACGATGTAAGATAACTTTTAAGTTCAGCATATATATATATATATATATATATATATATGTGTGTGTGTGTGTGTGTGTGTGTGTGTGTGTGTATTACAAGTTGGAGAGAACAACAACAACAAAAGACCTGGGAAATAAAAGACTGAAAGAGTGAAGTTCTCCCCAAAATAATAAGCCTCTGCTTAGAAAAAAAAATCTGGAAAGACTCAGAAAAAGTTGCAAGAAATGTATGGCAGAGTGGAGGAACTCAGGTGGGGTGGGGGGCATGGAAAGGGAAATGACTCTAAATTTGATTGAAAAATAATGTGTGATATATGGAAATAGTTTAATAATAATTTAAAAAAACAAATCATGGGTTTGAATTAAACTTTCCCAGATACAGTTATATGTTAGGATCCTAAAATACAATATGAAGTGGACATACGAATTCACCAAAGAGCTTGTCATATATGGATTTATTTATATACATTGTACAAAATAGATTTAATGCTCTGTTTTGGAATACATATATAGGTGGCATGATAATGAAAATAATAAGGAAAATGTTTTAAAATATGCAAAATAAAGATAATTATATTTTAAAAATCAACCAAATATATTGAATATTCATCTTCTACATAAGACTAGAAAAAGTCAACAAGTCTTCTGATGTAGGAATTCAGAGAAGGTGAGGCAGACAACCACAGCTTGAATACAAAATCAGCCACGTGGGCTCTAGACTTCTATGAGGTTCTAACTCTCAGTGCACAAAGGGTACACATCTTCTGCAAAACACTGCCAGATCTTAAGGACCTATGCCCTTCTGCCACTCCTTGTAATCGTATGATAGAACTCCGAGTGTGTCACTGAGAGCACATTTCCTGGGATTGTCAGCCTAGTCTGCCTCACAGGACAATTAAGAATTTCAGACTAACCAAATTTGAATGTCATTTAGAAAAATTTACACAAATATATAACAATGAAAAGCACAACTAATACTGGGGCAACAAATAATAAAAATAACAACAATGATCATCATAGTTTCTTTTTTTCTTTTTTTAATTTATTTATTTATATTTTTTATCAAATCTAGACCCATGTTCCCCCCTTCCCCCCACCTCACCAAAGCTCATGCATTCTGTCAACCATGCTTTTCATCTCTTTCTCAGTCTTTCTCAATATTCTCCATGTGGAAGTTGACTGTTTTGAGCAGAAGTTCACTGTTTCAGTCAGTTCTTTGATGCGGTCCTTTCTGTTGTTGTTGTTGTTGTTGTTGTTGTTGTTGTTGTTGTTTCCAATATGCATCACTCTCAACTGCTTTGGACAGAAGCTCAAGGGGTCGTGCACAAGAAATACTTACAACTAGGTAATTGGCACTAGCATCAACAGATGAAGGATACCATTCATCGTTTGTTTTTCTGGGACTATGTTACTTCACTCAGCATGATGTCCTCTAGCTCCAGCCATTTTCCTGCAAAGCTCATGATGTCATCTTTCTTTACTGCTGCATAGAACTCCACTGTGTAGATGTACCACATTTTCTCTATCCACTCATCAGTTGAGGGGCATTTAGGTTGGTTCCAGCTCCTTGCTATTGTGAAGAGAGCTGAAATAAACATGGCCGTGCATGTATCTCTGTGGTGGCGTAAGTCTTGAGGGTACATGCCCAGGAGTGGTATGGCTGGGTCGGGTGGCAAGTTCATTCCAAGTCTTCCAAGGGTTCTCCACACTGCTTTCCATAGTGGCTGTACGAGTTTACATTCCCACCAGCAGTGGATGAGTGTTCCCCTTTCCCCACAACCTCTCCAGCACTTGGTATCATTTGTTTTCTTGATCCTAGCCAGTCTTATTGGAGTAAGATGATATCTTAAAGTGGTTTTCATTTGCATTTCCTTAATGATTAGTGATGTTGAACAGTTCTTGAGGTGTTTCTCAGACATCTCTAATTCCTCACTTGTGAAGTCTCTGTTCAGTTCTTTGCTCCATCTATTGAGTGGGTCATTTGTTTTCTTTTTTCTTTGTTTTTTGAGTAGTTTATATATTCTGGAAATCAATGCTTTGTCAGATGTATCTGCGGTGAAGGTTTCCTCCCACACTGTGGGATTTCTCTTCACTTCCTTGATTGTTTCTTTTGATGTACAGAAGCTTTTGAGTTTAATGAGGTCCCATTTGTCAATTGTCGACCTTAATTCTTGTGCAGCTGTTGTCTGATTTAGGAAGTCTTTTCCTACGCCTATGTCTTGTAGTCTGCTGCCAACTTTTTCTTCTATTGCCTTTAGAGTTTGGAGTTTCACATTGAGGTCTTTAATCCATCTGGAGTTGACTTTTGTACAGAGTGAGAGGTAGGGGTTTAATTTCATTCTACAATAACAGGAAGGTTTCCTTTATAAGAGTCTCTAGAGGTCATGTCTTGTCTCTGCTGTGCCATGTGGCCACAATGTGTCATCTGTGAAGGGAAGTTTGGACCTCATCAGAGGCCATCTATGTTGCACCCTTACCTGCAGATTCGTGTAAATTAAATCTCATCCACCGGTTTCATCATTCAGGAAAATAGTTATAGCTATCTGAATTGACCAAGCTTGAAAGAACAAAGTCTTCTCAGTGGCTTACCCTCAGTCATGAGGTACATACACATTTATAGGCAAGTTTCACTTCCCATTCCTTTGCTGAGAGGTTAATTACTTCACACCTAAACAGAACTTCAATGTTATTAAAAACAATGTTATTAATTTTATTATATATGTCTATATCAACATTATATAAAAATTATTAGCAAAACATAGATGACATTTTTATGCTTGAGTTTTCTTATCAGATTGAATAAAAACAAACTGGAACAAAGCTTTAGCTATTAATTTCTGATATGACTTAGTCCCTTTTCCTAAATAATGAGACATTAGCTACTATAGTCAAGATGCCAATGATAGATAATAGATAACATATATGTAAGAACAAAAGATGTGAACAGTTTAAACTTGAAGTCATTTTTGGCTTCAAATGACAGAAAAAGCACCTACATCGGCTGAAGCCAGTTATAATCTTTTTTTTTTCTCTAATATTGATGGATCTGGAAGAAGCCAGGGAACTGAGTATGCTGAGGGTGCTAAGGGTGCTGTGTCTGTGATCCTGATTTGTCATGTTTCCAAGTAACACTAAAGAATCAAACCTCGTATCTCTGTGTAAGTCAGAATTAGCTCAAAGGAAGAGAGGAGAGAGATCTAGATCTTCACCTTGTTTCACCAGAGTGTTACAGGTTCCCCATCACTCTTCAGCTCATTTTCTTAGGCCTTTGTGGCCTGGAATATATCATACACTTAGTTAACCTGAAAGAAAGACTGAAATATGCGATTAAGATGTGGCCAGCTTCCCCAATCCTTATTCAAACCTTTGGATCAAGCACCTTTTTGTTTTGTAGACACTGGTTGTAGCAGGAGGGAAGGTAGACAATATTACATAGATTACCACAAAAGTCTGAACAGTGTTTGCATTTTTATGTTTAAAAGGAGGTTTACCTGAATTGTGAGGTTAAGTCATATGATTGAAAGGCATGAGGGCTGGAGAGATGGCCTAGCGGTTAAGAGCGCCGACCGCTCTTACAGAGGGCCCGGGTTCGATCCCCAGCACCCACATGGCGGCCAAGAACCGTCTGAAACTCCAATTCCAGGAGAACTCCAGTTCCAGGGGAATCCGAGACCCTCTTCTGACCTCCGTGGCATTGCACGACACGGGTGCACAAACTTGCATGCAGACAGTACATTTATACACATACAAAAATAAATAAATAAATAAAAATTAAAAGAAAGGCATAGGCCCTGAATTCAGTCCCCATGACAAAAAAAAAAATAAAATAAAATAGAAAGATAACCATCTTACAAGTATCAACATTATTATTTGCTGATTTTTCCTTTATTAATTTACTTATTTTTATTATTTTATGTGTATTTATGTATTGCCTGCATATGTGTAAGTGCACCCATGCCCCGCAGTGACTGCAGCAGTTCAGAAGATGGCATCAGATTCCCTCAAACTTGAGCTGACAATGGTTGTTAGCTACCATGTGTGTGCTTGCCTTTTGAACCTAGATCCTCTACAAGAGCAGTCAGTGCTTTTACGGCTGGCCCATCTCTTCAGCCCCGATTTGTTTTTATTTTAATTCATTTTTTTTTACAAAGGAATTCAGTATATATAGCACATGTACATTTAGGCATGAAAGTGTATTTCTTTGTGTTGAAAGAATACTAGCTGTCAGTCTTCTTTAAATCATTTGCTTTTTTTTAACTTTATTTCCTTTTTTTAACAATAAGTAATAAGTTATGAGTACAAGCATCCTCATGTAAAACCAATTTGCAAGCAGCTATGCCCAAACCCACACAGCCCAAGGGTCCCACTATCCAGCTGGGGGGGCTTGTATGTACAATCATGTTGATCAAATAAGTGTCCAATCTATATCGCTGTAGTTTCACCATTCACCCCAATCGCACCCCTTACATTCTACCACACACCCTCTTCCACAGATTGTTCCCTAGGCTTAGAAAAGGGGCACAGGTGGATGAAGAGAAGCAAAACAGTCTACTTTTTCTGGAGATGTCGTTTTGGACTCTGATCAGTTCTGGCTGTTTCCTTTCATGTGTTGATAGTTTTTTCCAGGAATAACCTTTCAATCCTACTAATGAAGCACAGGCAATTAGATATATAGGTATTTAAACAGTACTAATTATTATGGTAGGTTACTTTGGTATAGACGCAGATGTTTGGATGGTATGTATTGAACTGACATTATTTTTAATGCAGATCAACATAATCTGCTGGATGAGATTTTGCTAGACATAGGAAGTAATCTAAATCTTCTGACCCTTTGGCTAGTTCATCTAGAATCTTAATGTGGGACCTACCCCAATACCCATGCCTTGTGGAGTCCTAGAACTATCTTACTTAGGTAAGGGGCATCAGGTGCTTTTTTGCTCAGCAAATGGGATGTATCTTATGGGAAATTCTAATCATATGTGGATATCTGGCTTTCATCTATTCTTGCTTCTGCAATATCATAGGGTGTCTCAAGAGAGTACAAGATGTGTAGCTTGATACAAGTGCTGCTTCTCTAATTCTCCCAGTTCTCAGATTTGGTAGCCTTTAGTTCAAATGAAAGGTACATCTGTTTAACAATTGCATACACTTTATTACATCTGAGAAAGACTGTATCTCCTCAGAAAAATAATGAATTTCCAGCACCACATTTGTATATGCTTACATGAATTACATAGATCTATGGATCTGCTATTAAAGTGACTGTTAGGCTGATGGCACCTTTAGTTTTTAGGGCTTTTAAAATTCTGAATAAACCAAAACTTTTGTATTATTAATATTATTTTATAAAGTCATATATGTATAGATGCCCATGCTTAATTAATTCTTAACTATAATAATGATTCAACATAAAATCAATTTTGCATTAGAAAAAAATTCTTGTGATAACTTCCATACCTATGTGATAATAAAAAGAAAAGTCACTGCTCCTTGTCAGTACTTACAGCACATCCTGAGTATAAAGGGCCACTCTGTCTGGCATAGGATTGCTACTTTTTAATTTACTGCCACTTGTTTTTCTCATTAACTTGTAGGGGCAAGAACTTTTTGATATTTCTGAAAATTTAGACAGGTGGAAGGTCACACTTTAAATAATGGCGATCTTGGCACTAGTGCTGACTAGCTTATTTATTACCTGCCTATTGCAGGGGAAAATGCATATGCACAAGTCTACACAGTGAAGCCTGTGTAGAGAACAAGGTTATGTGTGCCATTGCTTTCACGCTTTAACATGGTCTGATTATAGCCCTCAATACATTTTCAAATTAAGATTTCAAAATAAATAAAACTTCATCCTGAGCACACCTGGGTTCTTCTGGTCCTGCTTATCCCAAGGGAACATCTGGACTCAGTATTTAGAACTCTTTATATTAGCAAGCAACGAGCCAAAGAAGTGAGCAGGAACACGATAAAATCAGATGAATCATTCATATCCAGCAGTCAAGCTTATTCATTTTGGAGCTATTGAAGTGGACACAGGCCTTTTCATAGAAGACCACCATAAAATACCTTCTAGTTGTCAAGCCAGATTGAGCAAAAAAGCAAATTATCTGAGCATCATTTCAGAAAGTGTCAAAAGAAATGCCAACCAAGCAGCAGCAGTGATTTTTGACTTTCTAAACGGTGTGATTTGTAATGACAAAATTTCAACCATTTTCTGTTTTATAAGATATCCAAGGATGTCACTATTTCCAGTATTTCTTCCGTATGCTGCCATTTAAGTGGTATTTAGGAGCAAAAATCTTCTCCTCCTCACAAAGTATAATCAACTTCATTTCATTTACTATGAAGATGAACATTAATGTACAAATTAAAATTTTAATGAAAGGAAATGGAACAACACACAAGTTTTTTTAAAAAATCAGCTCCAAATAATTTGCTGCCAGACTGCCTAGCAGGTGCAAGCACTAACAGAGAACTCCTACCCTCCTGCTGTTCATATTCTGGGGAATTTCTTCTTTTGAGTGTGGGCTGAACATAGACTCTTGCTCTTGATCAAGGAAGTGAGGCATATATGAAGAGATAGCACCTCCATACTTAGGATGCAAAAGACTAAATCTATTTTTCAGGGTGTTTCTCTCCTCTCTCTCTCTCTCTCTCTCTCTCTCTCTCTCTCTCTCTCACACACACACACACACACACACACACACACACACACACAAACTCATCTTTTCCATTTTGATAAACATTTTTTTGAGACAGGGTCTCCCTATAGCCCCAGCTGGCCTGGAACTCACTCTGTAGATAGGGCTGGCCTTGGACTCATAGAGATCTGCCTGCCTCTGCCTCCAGAGTGCTAAGATTACAGGCATGTGCCACCGTGCCTGGCTTAAAGACGTTTCTTAGCCACAATGTAGGTGCTAGGAATTGAACCTGGGTCCTCTGGAAGAGCAGTCAGTTCTCTTAACCTTCTGAGCTATCTCTCCAGCCCCCATTGATAAAGCATTTTTTTTTTTTTGGTCTTTTTGAGACAGGGTCTCCCTGTAGCCCCAGCTGTCCTGGAACTCACTCTGTAGACCAGGCTGGCCTTGAACTCACAAAGATCTGCCTGCCTCTGCCTCCCAAGTGCTAGGACTAAAGGCGTGCGCCACCACACCCAGCGGATAAAGCATTTTATTTTATTTTATTTATTTCTGTATGCATATGAATGTACTGTCTGCATGTAGGTTTGTGCACCCATGTCGTGCAATGCCGCGGAGATCAGAAGAGGGCGTCGGATTCCCCTGGAACTGGAGTTCTCCTGGAATTGGAGTTTCAGACGGTTCTCAGCCGATATGTGGGTGCTGGGGATCGAACCTGGGTCCTCTGTAAGAGCGGTCAGTGCTCTTAACTGCTAGGCCATTTTAAGAAGAACAAATGGTAAAGAATTGAGAGAGGCGTCTGTCTAATGGTTAACAAGGAAGACCCACAGGCCACAAAGTGCTGAATCCTGATAACATCCAGTAAGTGATCATGTCCTATTATTATCTCAGTATGGCAAATCAACTGACTCGTAACTGGATCAGCACTATACTAGATAGGAAGAAGAAAAGTCATGGAATTTGTACATGATTCCTGATACACAGAATTAGTGGTTATTAATACATATTAAAACAGTTTTTTTATTTTATTTATTTTTATGTGTATGAATGTACTGTCTGCATGTAGGTTTGTGCACCTGTGAAGTGCATTGCCACAGAAGTCAGAAGAGGGCAATGGATTACCCTGGAACTGGAGTCAAAGATGGTTCTCAGCCGCCATGTGGGTAATGGGGATCAAACCAGGGTCCTCTGCTTTAATATGTATTAATAACCACTAATCCCATCTATGGGATACTTTAAAAGTGGTCCTAAGAGGGATATTTACTGCCCTGGGTGCCAAAGGAAAAAAAAAAGAAGGAACACAAATAAATGATCTAATAATGCAGTTAAAAATACTTGAGAGACAACAACAAATAAAACCTAAATCCAACATACAGGAAGAAATAATAAAAACCAGAACAGAAATCAATGAAATAGAAATAAAGAAAACAATACAAAAAAATCAATGAATCCAAAAATCGGTTCTTTGAAAGAATAAACAAGATAGACAAGCCTCTATCCCAGTTAACCAAAAGAAAGAAAGAGCAATTCCAAACCAATAGAATTCTTGATGAAAGGGGAAGTATCACAATAGACAATGAAAAGATCCAGACAATCATATGGGAATATTTCAAATACCAATACTCTTCTAAATTTGAAAACCTAAGAGAAGTGGATTAATATCTGAAATCCTAGTAATCACCAAAGCTTAACCAAGAAGAGATTGACAGCTTAAACAGACCCCAAATATATGAATAAATTGAAAATGTAATGAGACCTCCCAACTAAAATAAGCCCAGGCCCTCAAGGTTTCAGAGCAGAATTCTATAAAATATTTAAAGAGGACTTACAACCATTATTACTCAGAGTGTTCAGAATGATACAAGAAGATGGGAAACTCCCAAATTCCTTCTATGAAGCCAACATCACTCTAATAACAAAACCAGGCAAAGATCCAACCAAAAAAGAGAACTATAGACCCATCTCATTAATGAACATAGATGTAAAAATTCTCAAAAAAATACTTGCAAACTGCATACAGATCCACATCAAATAGCTCATCCATCATGATCAAGTTAGACTCATACCAGAAATGCAGGAATGGTTCAATAAATATCATAAAACACATAAATGGACTGAAAGACAAAAACCACATGATCATCTCAAGTGACTCAGAAAAAAGCTTTCAACAAAATCCAGCATGCCTTCATGCTTAAAGTCCTAGTGGGAATTGGACTAGAGGGATCATTCGTCAATGTGATCAAGGCCATATAAAGTGAACCCACGGCCAACATCATCCTAAATGAAGAAAAGTTAGAAGCATTCCCCTTAAAGGTAGAAACTTGTCAAGGCTGCCCCCTATCGCCACTCCTCTTCAATATAGTGCTTGAAACACTTGCTAGGGCAATAAGGCAAGGCAAGGCAATTAACGAAGTACTAACTGGAAAAGAGGAAATTGAGCTATCCCTTTTTTCAGATGATGTAATAGTTTACCTAAGGGATGCTAAAAACTCCACTTAAAATGATTAAGAATTTCAGTAAAGTGGCAGGACAAAATTAAGCTAGAAATATCAGTAGTCTTTCTTTACACCAACAACAAGCAAGTGAAGAAGAAATACAAAGTGACCTTCCTACTCACTATAGCATCAAAAACAATAAAATAACTAGGAACAAACCTAACCAAAGACACCAAAGAACTCTACAACAAAAATTTTAAACTCTTGAAGAAGACTGAAGAAGACATCAGAAGATGGAAAGACCTCCCATGCTCATTGATTGGAAAGATTAATGTAGTAAAAATATCCATTCTACCCAAATTAATATACAGAATCAATGCAATCCCAAATAAAATCCCTGAGAGTTTCTTCGCATGCTTGAGGAAGAAATTCTTGATTTGATATGGAAAAACAAAAGACCCCGAATAGCCAAAGGAACCCTGAGCAAAAAGAGCAATGCAGGGGTCAGAGGGAGGGGGAGATCTCTAGCAGGCTTCAAACTATATTACAGGGGTATAGTCATAAAAACAGCCTGGCACAAAAACAGACCTGTAGACCAATGGAAAAAAACTGAAGATTCAAATTTGAGCACATAAAATTTCATCCACCTCATATTTGACAAAGGGTCCAAAAAGACTCAGTGGAGCAAAGACAGCATCATCAGCCAATGGTGTTGGCAAAACTGGATCACCACTTGTAGAAGAATAAAATTAAACCCCTACCTCTCAGCCCTGTACAAAAATCAACTTCAAATCAAAGATCTCAACGTGAAACCCAAAACTTTGAATGTTATAGAAGGAAACGTTGGCAGCAACCTACAAGACATAGGCATAGATGAAGACTTTTTAAATCAGACAGTAGCTTCACAAGAAATAAGGTTGAGAATTGACAAGTGGGACCTCGTTAAACTCAAAAGCTTCTGTGCAGCAAAAGAAAGAAACAATCAAGTTAGTGAAGAGTAAACCCCCCAAAATGGGAGGAATCCTTCACAAGTGATACATCTGACAGAGCATTAACTTCCAAAATATGTAAACTACCCCCACAAAAAGAAATAAGAAAACAAATTACTCATTCAAAAAATGGAGTAAAGAACTGAACAGAGACTTCACATGAAGGAAATAAAGATGCCTGAGAAACAGAAAGAAAGAAAAGCATCCAACTCAGGTGATACATGTATGTATGTATGTATGTATGTATGTATGTATGTATGGATGGATGGATGGATGGATGGATATATTGAAGCAATACAAGTTGGAGAAAAATGAAATTTCCATGTTAAATTATCACTGTATTTTGATGCTTTTTTCATATCACGAGTTTCATTTATGGTATTTTGATGCTGTATATATTATAAAGTTCAACTTAAAATTTAAAAAATGTGAAAAAAATAGAATGAAAAGTTTTCAACATCATTAATAATTAAGGAAATGGAAATTAAAACCACTTTAAGATATCATCTCACTTTGATAAGACTGACTAGAATCAAAAAATAAATGATACCAATTGCTGGAGAGGTTATGGGGAAAGGGGTACACTCATCCACTGCTGGTGGGAATGTATACTCATGAAACTACTATGGAAAGCAGGGTGGAGAACCCTTAAGTTCAAGGCCAGCCTGGTCTACAGAGTGAGGTTCAGGCCAGCTGGGACTAAAAGGGAGACCCTGTCTCAAAAATACCCCCCAAAAAGACTCAAAATGAGCCTACTACCTGACCCAATCATATCACTCCTGGATTTATACCCACAATCCTCATCCTACCAAAGAAATACCTGCATGGTATCTTCACAATAGCAAAGAGCTGGAACTAAACCAAGTGCCCCTCAACCAAGAGTGGAGAAAGAAAATATAGTACATCTGCACAATGGAGTTCCATGCAGTGGTAAAGAAAGATGGCATCGTGAAATTTGCAGGTAAATAGATGGAACTAAAAGATATTATGTTAAGTGAAGTAACGCAGTCCCAGAAAAACAAATGACTCCTGTGTGGATGCTAGCACCAAGTACCTAGTTGTAAGGCAAACTGAGCAATTTTAATGTTATATTCCTCATTACCTGAAAGCAACTGTAATCTTATATTGTGAATCCCTTAACAAGTTCTAGAATTAACTTACCATTTATCTTCAGACATTGGAATTTTGGTATATGGGTAGAGGGCATGTACGCATATTTTAGAGTAATATAAAATCAAAAGGGAAAATGTGAATCCTGAAGTATGATTGGAAATAACATAAAGTTTGTTTTCAGATGACATAATTTTAGTATAAGTGAGACATATATACATATATATGCACATACATATATACATATATGTGCATATATATGCATATGTTGAAGCAACACAAGTTGGAGGGAACAACAATAACAAAAGAACTGTAACAAAAAAACAACTGAAACTGTGAAGATTTCCCCAAAACAATAATCCTCTGCTTTGAAAAATACTTTTGAAAGACTTACAAAAAGATGCAAGACATGTGTGGCAGAATGTGTGAACTTGGATGGGACAGGGGGCATGGGAAGGGACAGGAGTCTAAATTGGACTGAGAAATGATGTATGATGTATGAAAAAGTTTAATAACAAAAACATATTAAAAAAGAAAAGAGATCACAGATGTAAAATGTGCATCATGTGTTAAGCAGCAGTAAGTAGCTAATATGCCCCTGATGGGTTCTTTAACTTTCTATATGTTCAGTATTGGCTATTACACTGTGTGACTTGAGGTTTGAGCTCATTTTGAAGAAAGAGACCAAATATCTATTGGTGTAACACAACTTTTATTAATGTGTGTGTACAGCTCTCTAGAATGGCATAAAGCAGGTATAAACCCTTCACATATTGTCATATATGATAGCTTTCATTGTCTTTTTCCAAAAATCCTTCATTTTTTTCTTTTCATTTTCTTTTTTCATAATTTCAAATTAAGACATCCACATTTTTTTTTTCTCAGAAGACAGATTTGTGAGGAAAAGGGTAATATACTTGGATTGTTAACAGGGCTTCTCACAGGAGTTATGGTAGCTAGGTAATGAATCAAATAAAACTTGGCTGCTTCCTATTTCATTATCAGCTTTTCAACTTGACCTCTGTTTTCCCCAGGCTTTCTCAAAAAAGTTCAGCTTCTTATTTTGAAGTCAATTGTTACCTTATTGCAATCATTTGTCTGCCATCATATTGTCACAAATATTTAAATGTTCACCTAATATTTTGAGTGATAGTACTGGTTCATTCATCTGCAGCCATGTAAGAAAATTTCACATACATTTCACAGGTAAGGTAAATTTTATGTATTTCACTTGTAAGGTTTTTTTTAATTTTCTTTTTTTATATAATTTTTTTATTGTTATTAAACTATTTCCGTAGGTCATACATCATTTCTCAATCGAATCTCGAATCACTTCCCTTTCCATGCCCCCCACCCAACCCGAGTCCCTGCACTCTATCATACATGTCCTGTATCTTTTTCTGAGTCTTTCCAGAGATTTTTTTTCTTTTTTCAGTTATTTTGTTGTTCTCTATAACTTGTATTGCTACAGTATATATACATATATGTATATATTTGCATATGTTTGTTTTCCTATTAGACAGAAATTTTATATTTCCCAAAGATATTGCTGAATTTTTTCAGCAATTTTCTGTTACACAGAGAGAAACACAGATGTACAGTACACACACACATATTAATAATATTATAATATATATATATATATATAATAATATAATATTAGTAATATATGTATATACACACCATATCACTTGAATTGGGAGGACTTTTTTTTCCGTAAGAGAGATGTCAGTTTCTCCTTAATGAAGTGCTCGAGGTTTCCTCTTTGTCAATCTCAAACATCTATCAATCCTGCACTTTTGCTCCACATTGTGGTCTTTCCCTCCCATGGTCCCCTAAATGAAATCCAGTAAGCATGCATCTGACAAGGCTGACATCCCCTTAGCTGTTTAGTCCATAAGCTGGGTATCTCAGTAGTCCCCATCTGGCATTGAAGGTTTGGAGGATTCTTGGAGAGACATGAGTCTTCACTCCATATTGGAAGGTTAAAAAGTTGTGTCTCATGTCTTTGAGGAGTGCCAAAAGCAGTGGCAGCCACAGAATTGATGCACTTGCCAGTAAGAATTGAAGACAGGCCAAACAACAGTATGCTCTATTTTTCTTTTTGTCTCTTTACTGAGATCTCAAGTTCTATGTCTGCAGTACAGTTTCTCTAGTCTACTGATTATTTATGTCTGGATGTACTTTCCTTTTGGATGCTTAAGAACACATAGCCCAGATTAACCAAGGTTTTTGTTTTCTCAAGGTCAGTTGAGGATCTGGTCCTCAGGGGTCTCTCGGGGGTTTTGGGGGGGGAGGGGAGGAGAAGGATGGGAGCCCTTTGCTCCTTTCAGCTTTTCATTTACCAGTTCCATCCATTCAAGAACAAAAGCAGGTCTTGCTAGACCAGGCTTCCTTTTCTGAAGCATGAGCAGACTTTCCTCTTTATAAACTGGACACTGGCTGAAGTCCCATCAGTGGCTCTCCAAGACCTCCCTGAACAGGGACTGGTGACCCACATTTGCAGGACATTTCAAGAGATGCCCCCATGCATAATCCCCTCAGACTTAGTTGACCTCTGAGGGCAAGGAACAAAGTTATCCCTTAGGTCCCTCCATCAAATTGGTATGGGCATTAAGTATGGTCATTAAGTACCCAGAAAGACTAAGTTGCACCAGCCTATTACATTACACCTATATTAAAATTGTTTCCTTTGGAAACAAACTGTATGTTATTTCTGTATCATATTTCTTGTTCACATCTTTCCATTTTAATCCCATATTACTCTAAAATATGCACATATACCCTCCATCATGTACCAAAAACCCAAGGTCTGAAAATAAATGATAAGTCAACTCTAGAACCAGTTTAGGGATTCACAATGCAAGAATTGTCTTTAGATAATGAGGAATATAATATTAACATTGCTCAGTTTGTCTTACAACTAGGTACTTGGTACTAGCATCCACAGATGAGGGATACCATTCATCTTTTGTATTTCTGGGACTGTGTTGCTTCACTTAGCATAAAATCTTCTAGTTCCATCCACTTACTTGCAAATTTCATGATGTCATCTTTCTTTACCATTGCATAGAACTCCATTTTGTAGATGTATCACATTTTCTCTATCCATTTGTCCATTGAAGGGCACTTGGTTTGGTTCCAGCTATTCCCTGTTGTGAAGAGAGCTGCAATGAACATGGCTGTACATGTATCCCAGAAGTGGTATGGCTGGGTCAGGTGGTAGGCTCATTTTGTGTCTTTTAAGGGTTCTCCATACTGCTTTCCCCACATCCTCTCCAGCATTTAGTATCATTTGTGTTCTTGATCCTTGCCAGCCTTATCAGGGGTGCAATGATATCTTAAAGTGGTTTTAATTTGCATTTCCTTTATTATTAGTGATGTTGAACACTTTTTAAAGATGTTTCTCGGCCATCTCTATTTACTTGCTGTGAAGTCTTTGTTCAGCTCTTTACTCCATCTTTTGAGTGAGTCATTTGTTTTCTTCTTTGTTTTTTGAGTAGTTTATACATTCCAGAAGTTAATGTTCTGTCAGATGTATCAGCAGTGAAGGTTTCCTCACACTCTGTGGGTTTTCTTTTCAATACCCTGATTGTTTCTTTTGCTGTACAGAAACTTTTGAGTTTAATAAGGTTCCACTTGTCAATTATCTACCTTATTTGCTGTGCAGCTGCTGTCTGATTTAGAAAGTCTTTTCCTACACCTATCTCTTGTAAGTTGCTGCCAACTTTTTCTTCTAACACGTTCAGAGCCTTGGATTTCACAATGAGGTCTTTGATCCATTTGGAGTTGATTTTTTACAGGGTGAGAGTTAGGGGTTTAATTTTATTCTTCTACAAGTGGTGATCCAATTTTGCCAACACCATTTGCTGAAGATGCTGTCTTTCCTCCATTGAGTCTTTTTGGCTCCCTTGTCAAATATGAGGTGGTTTAAATTATATGTGCACAAGTTGGATCTTCAGTTTTGTTCCATTGGTCTACAGGTCTGTTTTAGTGCCAGTACCAGGCTGTTTTTATAACTATAGCCCTGTAGTATAGTTTGATATCTGTGATGTCTGGTATAACCCCACACACACACACACCCGTGTTACTCTTTTCACTCAGTTGCTTTGGCTATTCAGGGTCTTTTGCTGTTCCATATGAATTTAAGAATTTTTTTCCAAGCCTGTGAAGAATGTCCTTGGGATTTTAATTGGAATTGCTTAGAATCAGTACACTAGTTTGGTTAGAATGGACATTTTTAGTATATTAATTTTTCTAATCCATGATGATGGGATGTCTTTCCATCTTCTGATGTCTTCTTCAATCTCCTTCAGGAGTTTATAATTTTTGTTGTAGAGGTCTTTGGGGTTTTTGGTTAGGTTTGTTCCCAGGTATTTTATTGTTTTTGAGGCTATTGCGATTGGGAAGGGCTCCTTGTATCATTCTTCAGTTGTTTGCTCTTGGTGTAAAGGAAGGCTACTGAGTTTTCTAGGTTGATTTTGTATCCCACCACTTTTCTGAAACTCTTAATCATTTCTAGGAGTTTTCTGGTGGAGTTTTAGCACCCTTTAGGTAAACTATCACATAGTCCACGAAAAGGGATAGTTTACTTCCTCTTTTCCAATTAGTGATCCTTTAATTTTCTTTTCTTGCCTTATTGCCCTAGGAAGTGTTTCAAGCACTATATTGAGGAGAAGTGGCGACAAGGGACAGTCTTATCAGGTTTCTATCTTTATGGGGAATCCTTCTAACTTTTCTCCATTTAGGATGATGCTGGCTGTAGGTCTCTTATATATGGCTTTGATTATGTTGAGGAATGCTCCTTCCAGTCCAATTCCCCCTAGTACTTTAATCATGAAAGGATACTGGATTCTGTCAAAGGCATTTTCTGCATCAATTGAGATGATCATGTGGTTTTTGTCCTTCAGTCCATTTATGTGTTTTATGATATTTACTGATTTTCCTATGTTGAACCATCCCTGCATCTCTGGTATGAATCCAACTTGATCATGGTGAATGATCTTTTTGATGTGGGTCTGTATATGGTTTGCAAGTATTTTGTTGAGCATTTTTGCATCTAAATTCATTAATAAGATGGGTCTGTAGTTCTCTTTTTTGGTTGCATCCTTGCCTGGTTTTAGTATTAGAGTGATGTTGGCTTCAAAGAGGGAATTTGGGAGTTTCCCTCTGCTTGTGTCCTGAACACTTTGAGTAATAATGGTTGCAAGTCCTCTTTAAATGTTTTATAGAATTCTGCTGTGAAACCATGTGGGCCTGGGCTTTTATTAGTTTGGAGGTCTCTTGTTACATTTTCAATTTCTTCATATATTATGGGTGTTTAAACTGTCAATCTCTTCTTGGTTTAGCTTTGGCAATTCCCTGCATTGCAGATATTTATCCATTTCACTTAGGTTTTCAAATTTAGTATAGATTGTTTTGTTTGGTTTTCTTTTTTTTTTTTTTTTTTTTTTTTTTGTTTTTTTTTTTTTTTTGGTCTTTTCAAGACAGGGTCTCCCTGTAGCCCCAGCTGCCCTGGAACTCACTCTGTAGACCAGGCTGCCTTGAACTCACAATGATCTGTCTGCCTCTGACTCCCAAGTGCTAGGATTAAAGGCTTGTACCACCACGCCCAGTAGAGTATAGGATTTTGAAGTATTCCCATTTGGTTGTCTGGATCTTTTCATTGTCTGTTGTGATATTTCCCCTTTCATCATGAATTCTACTGATTTGGAGTTGCTCTTTCTTTCTTTTGGTTAACTGGGCTAAGGGTCTGTCTATCTTGTTTATTCTCTCAAATAACCAACTTTTGTATTCATTGATTTTTTTTTTGTATTCTTTTCTTTCTATTTCATTGATTTCTGCTCTGATTTTTGTTATTTCTTCCTGTCGTTGCATTTAGAGTTTATATGTTGTTGTCTTTCAAGTGTTTTTAGCTGCAGTGTTAGCTTATTTATTTGTGCTCTTTCTGGGGTTTTTTTGTTGATGTTTGTTTGTTTGTTTGTTTGTTTTAATGTAGGTACCCAGAGATATAAACTTCCCTCTTAAGACTGCTATTAAGGTGTCCCATAGGTTTTGTTGTGCTGTACTGTAATTGTTATTTAGTTCCAGGATTGTTTTTATTTCTTTCATTATTTCCTCCTTGACCCATTCATTATTCAGGAGTGTGTTGTTTAGTTTCCATGTGTGCCTGTAGGTAGCAGGGCCTATCCTGGTGTTGATATTGAGCTTTATTGCACTATGGTCTGATAGAATGCATGAAATTATTTCATTTATTTTGTATTTGTTTAGGTTATTTCTCTGTCCAAGTGTGTGGTCAATTTTGGAGAATGTTCTGTTGGGGTGCTGAGTAGAAAGTATATTCTCTGGTGCTTGGGGTGGAATATTCAAAAGATGTCTGTGAGGTCCATTTCCTGTATCATTCAGTTCAGATGTCTTTCTGTTTATTTTTTGTCCAGTTGATCTGTCCAAAGGACTCAGTGGGGTATTGAAGTCCCCTACTATGAGTGTGCTGGGGTTAATCTGTGTCTTGATGTCCTGTAGAGTTGTATTTATAAAGGTTGGTGCACTGGAGTTTGGTGCATATATATTCATGATTGTGAGGTCTTCATGGTTAATTTTCCCTTTGATAAGGATATAATGGCCCTCTTTGTCTCTTCTAATTGCTTATAATTTGAAGTCTATTTTGTCTGATATTAAAATAGCAACTAACTCCTGCTTTCTTTTTGGTAAGATTTGCTTGAAATACTTTTTCCATCCTTTCAGTTTAAGTTGGTGCCTATCCTTGAGGGCGAGATGGGTTTCTTGTAGACAGCATATGGATGGATTCTATTTTCTAATCCATTCTTGTAGTCTATGAATTTTGATTGGGGAGTTTAGTCCATTAATATTTAAGGTTATAATTGAGAGGTGTGTGTTACTTCATTTCACTTTATTATCCATTTTCATTTTCATCTAGATTTCTACTTCTGCATTTCTGCTTTTATTAATTTTTCTTTCAATATGCCTGGGAGTAGTTATTCCTCTCCTCTGTCCTTTGAATTGCTTCAAGTATTCTCTGAAGGGTTGTTTTTCTGGACATGTATTCTTTCATATTGTTTATGTCATGGAAGATTTTTCTCTCTCCTTCAACTCGAATTGACATTTTTGCTGGGTAAGGTAACTTGGGTTGGCATTTATAGTCCTTTAACACTGGGAATGTTTTGGTCCACGTTCTTCTTGCTTTAGTAGTTTGCACTGAAAAGTCAGCTATAATTCTGATCTGTTCCCCTTATATGTAACTTGTTGTTTTTCTCTTGTGGCTTTCAGAATTTTGTCTTTGTTTTTGGCATCTAGCGTTTTAACTATGATATGGCAGGGGGAGTTTCTTTTCTGGTCTAGTCTTTTTGGTGTTCTATGTGCTTCTTATATTTGTATGGGTTTGTCTTTTTTTAATTTGAGGAAATTTTCATCTATTATTCTGTTGACAATCTGATAAAAATATGGAACATTTCATGAATTTGCATGTCATCCTTATGCAAGGGCCATATAATCTTCTGTGTATTGTTCCAACTTTTAGTATATATGCTGCCAAAGCTAGCACTCACTCAGTTGTAAATTTTATGTATGCTCTTCAGACCGTCTTTGAACAAATAACCAAATTGAAAATAAAACTTAGTAAATGTACTACAAAGGTTTGTCTTATTGGTATTGTGCTGTTATAGCTAATTATTTATTTCAAGAGATCAAGAGAGAATAAGTGTCAGAGAACTTTTATGTCCTGAAAGGAGCTTCTTTGTATTTGGGAGAAATACTAAGGCTCCAGGATTAGAATTTCCACAGGAAAATAGTCATTAATTAAGCTATTCTTTTTTCTTTTTTTTTTTTTTTTTTGGTCTTTTCGAGACAGGGTCTCCCTGTAGCCCCAGCTGTCCTGGAACTCACTCTGTAGACCAGGCTGGCCTTGAACTCACAAAGATCCGCCTGCCTCTGCCTCCCAAGTGCTAGGATTAAAGGCGTGCACCACCACGCCCGGCTGATTAAGCTATTCTAACATTGAACTTTTCTATTGTAGAAACTTACATTCTGTCTTGTAATTTCAAAAGAAAAAACTAAACATATTAGTCATTCTCATAAATTTTACTCGAAATTTGTGTCATGCTGAGAGTATAGTTTAGCTGATAGAGCACCTCCCTAGCTACAGGACACTCTGGTTTCTATCACCCAAAGTGAAGAAGCTGGGCATGTATATACACTCCAGCAGTCTGCCTTAACAAAAAAAGAACATGTTTGAAAAATGGAAAATAATGCAAGGCTTGGTGGCAGACACCTTTAATTACAGCACTGAGGAAGCTGGGGCAGAATATCACTCTGAAACCAAGACAAGCTTGGTCTACATAGGGAATACCAGGCCAGGAGGGGCGACCTTATCTCAAAAAAAAAAGAAGGAAAATAAGACAAAAGATAAATGAATTTGCCATTGTAAAGAAAATTGCTAAAATACTTACATTTTTTATAAGTACCTAAATTTTTTTCTTTTCTATAGTAATATGGATTTTCTTTTTATTCATAATATTAAAATTTATTCTTTCTTTAGGTGAAAAATATGTTCTGTTTAATCTTAAAGCCTTTATATGAATAAGAGACTGACCGATACACATACATCAATGTTTGCTGGGTTAAATTATTTTAGATTTCTCAAAACTCCACTTCAAATATTTTATATCTGTAATTAATAAAAATAACAATAGTGATCAGAAGTTTCTAACTCCTGGGATTTAGGCTGGCCTGAGCAATGGTATTTTCAAGAGAGTAAGAGAGTAAAGGTATGTCTGCTTATGGCACAACACAAAGAAATTCTAGCTTTAATGGCTCAAAACCATATGGATGACTTCTGGAAGAGTGTCATGGATTATCACTTATAGCTAAAAAATGAAAAAAAAAACTGAGAGAAAGATGCAGGACAGTTATGGCAGAATGCATGATCTGGGATGGGGTGGGGGTGGGGGGGAAGGGAAAAGGAAATATGCCTGATTTTTCTTTGTTTTTGGTTGTCTAGCGTTTAACTATGATATGGCAGGGGGAGTTTCTTTTCTGGTCTAGTCTTTTTGGTGTTCTATGTGCTTCTTATATTTGTATGGGTTTGTCTTTTTTTAATTTGAGGAAATTTTCATCTATTATTCTGTTGACAATACTTGATAAAAATTATGGAACATTTCATAGAATTTGGCATTCTCCTTATGCAAGGGCCATATAAATCTTCTGTGTATTGTTCCAACTTTAGTATATATGCTGCCAAAGCTAGCACCTCACTCAGTTGTAAATTTTTGTATGCTCTTCAGACCGTCTTTGAACCAAATAACCAAATTGAAAATAAAAACTTAGTAAATGTACTTACAAAGGTTTGTCTTATTGGTATTGTGCTGTTATAGCTAATTATTTATTTCAAGAGATCAAGAGAGAATAAGTGTCACGAGAACTTTTATGTCCTGAAAGGAAGCTTCTTTGTATTTGGAGAAATACTAAGGCTCCAGGATTAGAATTTCCACAGGAAAATAGTCATTAATTAAGCTATTCTTTTTTTCTTTTTTTTTTTTTTTGTCTTTTCGAGACAGGGTCTCCCTAGCCCCAGCTGTCCTGGAACTCACTTCTGTAGACCAGGCTGGCCTTGAACTCACACAAGATCCGGCCTGCCTCTGCCTCCCAAGGTGCTAGGATTAAAGGCACCACCACGCCCGGCTGTTAAAGCTATTCTAACATTGAAACTTTTCTATTGTAGAAACTTACATTCTTCTTGTAATTTCAAAAGAAAAAACTAAACATATTAGTCATTCTCATAAATTTTACTCGAAATTTGTGTCATGCTGAGAGTATAGTTTAGCTGATAGAGCACCTCCCTAGCTACAGGACACTCTGGTTTCTATCACCCAAAGTGAAGAAGCTGGGCATGTATATACACTCCAGCAGTCTGCCTTAACAAAAAAAGAAACATGTTTGAAAAAAGGGAAAAATAATGCAAGGCTTGGTGGCAGACACCTTAATTACAGCACTGAGGAAGCTGGGGCAGAATATCACTCTGAAACCAAGACAAGCTTGGTCTACATACAATCCAGCCAGCTAGGAAAAAGGGAGACCTTGTCTCCAAAAAAAAAAGAAGGAAATAAGACAAAAGATAAATGAATTTGCCATTGTAAAGAAAATTGCTAAAATACTTACATTTTTTATAAGTACCTAAATTTTTTTCTTTTCTATGTAATATGGATTTTCTCTTTTATTTATCATAATATTAAAATTATTCTTTCTTTAGGTGAAAAATATGTTCTGTTTATCTTAAAGCCTTTATATGAATAAGAGACTGACCGATACACATACATCAATGTTTGCTGGGTTAAATTATTTTAGATTTCTCAAAACTCCACTTCAAATATTTTATATCTGTAATTAATAAAAATAACAATAGTGATCAGAAGTTTCTAACTCCTGGGATTTAGGCTGGCCTGAGCAATGGTATTTTCAAGAGAGTAAGAGAGTAAAGGTATGTCTGCTTATGGCACAACACAAAGAAATTCTAGCTTTAATGGCTCAAAACCATATGGATGACTTCTGGAAGAGGTCATGGATTATCACTTTAACTAAAAAATGAAAAAAAAAAACTGAGAGAAAGATGCAGGCAGTTATGGCAGAATGCATGATCTGGGATGGGGTGGGGGTGGGGGGGAAGGGAAAGGAAATATGCCTGATTGAATTGGAAAAGATGTATGTAAATGCCACAAAGCATCAATAAAAATTAAATTAAAAAAATATTGTATGAGCAAATACCCCACAGTGTGTGGTGGTTAAAGGTAGTTGAAATTCAGAGATGGAGAAGACACAAGTTGGATGAGCACTCACTAGATTGCTGACTATATCATTAGATGTGAACTTAAAATCATTGATCTCCCTATAAAATGCTTACCAACCTCATGGTGGTCCTTCAGTCACTAAACGTGATTTATCTTCATTCCACCACACTTTTTCAAGTGTATATTATATCACAGACATATCTTGTAATTGCACATTATTTTGATAATGATGGCAATAGACCATATGAGTATGCAGAAGATACTAGGAAGAAATAATCTTTGATGCCTTCATGCTACAAAAGGTGATCTAAAACACTATATTTTGCCTATTATATCATTGATATTGCATACACTTTGTATTAGCTAGTTTCTTTGTATTTTGTTTCCTAAGCTTAAAAAAATACTGAGTTTTTGTATACTTCATACATAACTTCTCAGTCAGTCTTAATTGCCTTTATACCTGCTTCTCCAATGACACAATCCTACACCCTAACCCCCCTGAGTTCATGCATTCTGTCATTTGTGTTAGGGTCTATTGTGCCCAATTACTCTCCTCAGCCATTCCTCTGTGCCATTTCATCTTCCAGGCTCTTGTCAGCCTTTCAGGAGAAGCTCTCTTAAAGAAGATCAGTTCTTCTTCACCCAACCACCATCAGCTGTCATTATTTCTTCAGCCAAGAATGGGTTCTGCTACCCATTTCTGTAGTTCCATGCGTTTGTTTTTTTTTTTTTTTTTTTTTTATCAGGCATATTTTCCTTTTCCCACCCACCCCACAAGTCCCCCACCCCACCCCATCCACAGATCATGCATTCTGCCATAACTGCCTGATTTTATTTCCTCTCATTTTTTTTTGTTCATTTTTTCTATAAGTGATAATCCATGACACTCTTCCAGAAGTCATCCATATGGTTTTGAGCCATTAAAGCTAGAATTTCTTTGTGTTGTGCCATAAGCAGACATACCTTTACTCTCTTACTCTCTTGAAAATACCATTGCTCAGGCCAGCCTAAATCCCAGGAGTTAGAAACTTCTGATCACTATTTGTTATTTTTATTAATTTACATGTATGATAAAATATTTGAAGTGGAGTTTTGAGAAATCTAAAATAATTTAACCCAGCAAACATTGATGTATGTGTATCGGTCAGTCTCTTATTCATATAAAGGCTTTAAGATTAAACAGAACATATTTTTCACCTAAAGAAAGAATAAATTTTAATATTATGAATAAAAAGAAAATCCATACTACTATAGAAAACAAAAACAAATTTAGTCATTTAAAAAATGTAAGTATTTAGCAATTTTCTTTACAATGGCAAATTCATTTATCTTTTGTCCCTTATTTTCTTCTTTTTTTTTTGAGTGATAATTTCTAAGCCCCCTCAGCTGGCCTAATTGCTATGTAACCAAGCGCTGATCATTCAGAGGATATCTGCCCATGCTCCTCAGTGCTGTAATTAAAGGTGTCTGCCCACCAAGCCTTGATTATTTTCATTTTATAAACATGTTCTTTTTTGTGTAAGGCAGACTGCTGGAGTGTATATACATGCCCAGCTTCTTCACTTTGGGTGATAGAAACCAGAGTGTCCTGTAGCTAGGGAGGTGCTCTATCAGCTAAACTATACTCCAGCATGACACAAAAATTTCGAGTAAAATTATGAGAATGACTAATATGTTTTAGTTTTTTCTTTTGAAATTACAAGACAGAATGTAAGTTTCTACAATAGAAAAGTTCAATGTTAGAATAGCTTAAACGCAGGGCGTTGGTGGTGGCACGCCTTTTAATCCGAGCACTTGGGAGGCAGAGGGCGAGGCGGATCTTTGTGAGTTCACAGGCCAGCCTGGTATACAGAGTGAGTTCCAGGACAGCTGGGGCTACAGGAGAGACCTGTCTCCGAAAAGACAAAAAAAAAAAAAAAACAAAAGACAAAGAATAGCTTAATTAATGATTCTTTTCCTGTGGAAATTCCTAATCCTGGAGCCTTAGTATTTCTCCAAATACAAAGAAGCTCCTTTCAGGACATAAAAGTTCTCTGACACTTATTCTCTCTTGATCTCTTGAAATAAATAATTAGCTATAACAGCACAATACCAATAAGACAAACCTTTGTAGTACATTTACTAAGTTTTATGTTCAATGTGGTTATTTGTTCAAAGACGGTCTGAAGAGCATACATAAAATTTACAACTGAGTGAGTGCTAGCTTTGGCAGCAAATATCTAAAATTGGAACAATCACAGAAGATCCCGCATAGATGAATGTCAGAATTCCATATGTTAGTTGCCAAGTAGATGAGTCTCAATAAAAGCCCATCAAATAAGAGACAGACACAGCTAGACCAGAAAAATCCTGCAATATTGTTAACGCTAGATGCAAAAAAAGCAAATTCTAAGCCACAAGAAAACACGTTATATAGGACATGATTTAGGATGTCAGCGCAACACCGAACGTGAAATAAGTGTAAGCTAATCAACAGTTAATAACCCCACAATCAAGATTGAAGAGAATTTCCTACTACAATAAAATACATCAAAAAACAACCTAGAGAATAAAGAGCAATTCAAGGGCAAGAAGAAACCCCCAGTTGAAAACTCATAGCAGAATAAAGTAAAAGCTAGAGAAATGAATACGTGATAATAGACACACACCCAATAAGACCTAGATAGAACAAACTCCCCCGATATCATCTTAAAAGAATGAACAAAAAAAAACAAAATACCATACAAAAATGAATAAAGCCCTGGAACAAAAAACAACAGTACCAATTAAGCGGATCCAATACAGAAATACTGCTTCAGGACAACACCTCTAACAAGAAGGACTGAGAAAAATCCCAGTTAAGTTAAATCAACGCACATTACTATAACCAGCAAAAAAGTCAAACGTAAGGAGGAGACTCTCAGGTCATAAACACTGAAATCATTTTAGTCAGACAACATAACCCCTTCAGGAATTTGAAGCAATTCAAAACAGAAGAAAGGAACAAAGGAAGAAAACAAATCCGTAAAAGGGAAAATTAATAAGCAGGAAAGCCGAGTCAAAATCGAGGAATTAGGTATGACACAATAGTACACACCTGGATAATAAATGAAACTCGAAGAATAAGTAGATTAACCCCAGTTACATCTCCAAGGTTCATACCTCACTATCCTTGGGACTAAGATCCAATCGACAAAAACATAATAGCAAAGGTAAATGATCCTCTATATCTGAATCATACAAGGAACATCGGACCCTCAACACAACTTAAGTTTAATGAAATATTCACACTACCACAAGCAGAGTTATTGTATTAATATCAAAAGATCAAGCAGTGCAATGAGAGGGACAAAGAAGGCGGATATATATCGAAGGAAAGAAATTAGACAAATGAGAGACCTAACAGTGGATATGCACCAACTCGTGCACACCTGTTATAAATACAATTCTCAGGGACCTCAGCGAGACGGGCCAATCAGATAACACCTCCAATTGCCCACACTCCTGTAGTGGCGACTAAATCCCATGGAAAACGAAAAAAAAACCAATAAAAATAAACCATGAAAACTTGACTAATCATAGGACGGATTCTATCAGACCATCTGTCGATATTACAGATATAACTTCACAGCCACCCAACAGACATTCTCAAAGATTTGACCCCTTACACTTGGGACAGAAATACCTAATACAATGAATAATTTCATGCAGCTATGACAAGCGTAAAAGCTCAAATACCAACCGATACGCTACCAAGGAAATGGAACACTAACACCTCGAATAGATGGTCAAAAGAGGAAAGAATAAAAAAAAAAGAAAAAAAAAAAAATCCTGGAAACTTAAATAAACACTACAGTTAAGCCACAAAAACCTCTGGACACCTTAATTGAGCAACAGATCTTAAGAGGTAGTTAAAAAGTTTCATGATCTCTCGGGTACCTACATTAAACCAAACAAACAAACAAACAACATCAACAACAAAACAACCCCAGAAAGCGCACAACTTAAAATAACTAAACAGCTCAGCTAAAAACACTTGAAGACAACAACAAAAACCTAAATTGCACCGACAGGAAGAAATAACAAAAATCAGAGCAGATTAAATCATGATACATAGAAGAAAAGAATACAAAAAAATATCAATGAATACAAAAGTTGGTTATTTAGAGAAATAAACACAAGGATAGACCGACCTTAGCCCAGTTAACCAAAAGAAAGAAAGAGCAACTCCAATCAGTAGAATTCATGATGAAAGGGGGACATATCACAACAGACAATGAAAAGATCCCAGACAACCAATGGGAATACTTCAAAACATAACTTACTGGGCGTGGTGGGTACAGCCTTTAATCCTAGCACTTGGAGTCAGAGGCAGACAGATCATTGTGAGTTCAAAGGCCAGCCTGGTCTGACGAGGTATTTCCAGGGCACGCTGGGGCTCCGTGAGGGAACCCTGTCTTTAAAGACAACAAAAAAAAAAAAAAAAAAAAAAAAGAAAACAAACACAAACCAATCTATACATAAATTTGAAAACCTAAGTGAAAGGATGAAATATCCTGCAATGCAGGGACTATGGCACAATGCGAAACCCAAGAAGAGATGACAGTTAAACACCCATTAATATATGAAGAAAGTGAAATATACAAGAGCCTCCCAACTAATGACAAGCCCAGGCCCCACAGTGGTTTTCACAGAAAAAAAAAAGATTTCTATAAAACATTTAAGAGGTAACTGCCAACCTTCATTACTCAAAGTGTTCAGGACACCAGCAGAGGGAACTCCCAATCCCCTCTTTGAAGGCCCAACATCCACTCTAATTACTAAAAACCCCCCCCAGGCAAGGATGAACAAAAAAGAGAACTACAGGACCCCATCTTATTAATGAATTTAGATGCAAAAATCCTCACACAAAATTACTTCAAACCATATCCACATCCCACATCAAAAAGATCATTCACCATGATCAAGTTGGATTCTACCCAGAGATGCGCATGGATGGTTCAACACAGGAAAATCAGTAAATATCCTAAACAACACATAAATGACTGAAGGACAAAAACCACATGATCATCTCAATTGATGCAGAAAAGAAATGCCTTTGACAGAATCCAGTATGCCTTTCATGATTAAGTACAGGGGGAATGTTGACTGTAGGGACATTCACTCAACATGAATCAAAGCATATATAAGAGACCTACAGCCAAGCATCATCTAAATTGGAAAAAGTTGAGAAGGATTCCCCATAAAGATGAAACCTGATAAGACTGTCCCTTGTCGCCACTTCTCGCTCAATATAGTGCTTGACACACTTCCTAGGGCAATTAAGGCAAGAAAAGGAAAATAAAGGTCACTAATGAAAGAAGAAGATAAACTATCCCTTTTCGTGGACTATGTGATAGTTTACCTAAAGGGTGCTAAAAAACTCCACCAAAAACTCCTAGAAATGATAAGAGTTTAGAAAAAACTGGTCAGGATACAAAATCAACCAGAAACATCAGTACATTTCTCTTACAACCAAGATAACAACTGAACGAATGATACAAGGATCCCTTCCACACTCGCAAATAGCCTCAAAAACATATAAATACCTGGAACCAAACTAACCAAAGACCCAAAGACCTGCTACAACAAAAATTATAAAACTTCCTGAAGGAGATTGAAGAAGACACAGAAGATGGAAAGGAATCCCATCATCATCGGATTGGAAAAATTATGTACGTAAAAATGTCCATTCTACACCAAACTATTGTACATGATTTAGTCAAATCTGCCAATTAACATCCCCAGACATTCTTCAGGCTTGGAAAAAAAAAATTCTTTAAATTCATGTGGAACGAGCCAAAAGACCCTGAATAGCCAAAGCAACTGAGTGAAAAGAGAACAGGGGGTGTTGTGTGTGTGGGGTATACCAGACATCACAGATTTACAACTATACTACAGGGTATAGTTATAAAAACAACGCCTGGTACTGGCACAAAACAGACCTGTAGACCAAGGACACAAAACTGAAGATCCAACTGTGTCCACATATCAATTTAAAACCAACTCAATTGACAGGGGAGCCAAAAGAGACTCAATGGAGGGAAAGACAGCATCCTCAGCAAATGGTGTTGGCAAAACTTGGATCACCAACTTGTAGAAGAATAAATTAACCCTACTCTCACCCTGTAAAAAATCAACTCCAAATGGTACAAAGACCTCATTGTGAAATGCCAAGGCTCTGAACGTGTTAGAAGAAAAATTTGGCAGCNTGAATTGGAAAATGATGTATGAAATGCCACAAGCACCAATAAAAATTAAATTAAAAAATATTTATGAGCAAATACCCCACAGTGTGTGGTGGTTAAAGGTAGTTGAAATTCAGAGATGGAGAAGACACAAGTTGGATGAGCACTCACTAGATTGCTGACTATATCATTAGATGTGAACTTAAAATCATTGATCTCCCTATAAAATGCTTACCAACCTCATGGTGGTCCTTCAGTCACTAAACGTGATTTATCTTCAATTCCACCACACTTTTTCAAGTGTATATTATATCACAGACATATCTTGTAATTGCACATTATTTTGATAATGATGGCAATAGACCATATGAGTATGCAGAAGATACTAGGAAGAAATAATCTTTGATGCCTTCATGCTACAAAAGGTGATCTAAAACACTATATTTTGCCTATTATATCATTGATATTGCATACACTTTGTATTAGCTAGTTTCTTTGTATTTTGTTTCCTAAGCTTAAAAAATACTGAGTTTTGTTATTTTACTCATACATAATTTCAGTCAGTCTTAATTTCCTTTATACCTGCTTCTCCATGACACATCACAGCACTCCCCCCCCTAACCCCCCAGATTCATGCCTTCTGTCATTTGTGTTAGGGTCTATTGTGCCCATTACTCTCCTCAGCCATTCCTCTGTGCCATTTCATCTTCCAGGCTCTTGTCAGCCTTTCAGAGAAGCTCTCTTTAAGAAGATCAGTTCTTCTTCACCCAACCAAATCAGCTGTCTTATTTCATTCAGCTAAAGTTGGGCTTGCTTACCCATATTCTGTAGTTCCATGGTGGTTTTTTTTTTTTTTTTTTTTTTTTTTTTGTCTGGTTGAGTTTTGCATGGGCTTGTGACACTGCTACCACTGCTGTAGGTTCCTCTGAATAGGGGTCCCAGTAGTTCAGGATTTATTTCCACTTGGTCTTGTACCACCTCCCTGGCTCTTACAATCTTTCTTTTGCCCTTCTACATGTTCCTGACCCTGAGTGGGTGAAGGCTGAATATGAAAGGGTCATGGGCCCACCCACTCTGCAGACTCTAATTTCATGATTTGGCCATTCATGCTATTTTCAGTTCCCTGGGCTCCTGTGCATGGGAAAGATTCCTTATCAAGAGTTAATATCCTCATGGCCTCTTGTTCTGTGTTGGATGTTTCTTAGTTGTAGAGGTTGCATTATACATGTGTTGGTTAGGATGAAGAATTCACAGCAGTGGTCTATGTATGTGTCCAGTTGTGGAACCTTGTACTATTCTTCATCTGATGCAAAAGAAGCTTCTTTATTTAGTGGTGTCTTAAACTATTTATCTTAAATATACGGATACCTATTTTGACATTAGAAGAGCGTAAATTGGTCCCTAGGATGTGACAGTCTTGGAAATTTCTTTTTTTTATTGTTATTGGTTGCTTTGTGATTCATACATCATTTTCCAAATTCAGTTCAGGCATATTTCCTTCCTTCCCCCCCCCATCCGCCCAACAGCACACCACAGCATTCATGATTTCTGCATAACTGTACGGGCATATTTTCTCTCAGTTTTTTTTTTTCATTTTTTAGCAATAAGTGATTAATTTATGAGTCAAGCATCCTTCAGTATAAAACTAATTTGTAGGCTGTTATGCCCAAACCCCACCCAGCCCCACCATCCAGTGGGGGGGGGAGGGTCGTATATGTTCAATCAAGTTGATCAAATGAGTGTCCAGGCTAGTATTGATTGTAGTTTCACCAATCACCCAATCGCGCCCTTAATTTTCTACCGCCGGAAATTTCTTTAAGGTTGTTTTGACCTCTACGTTGGGTGATCTGTTGTGTTACATACCACCATGTGTAATTTCCTTCTACTGAGTGGGGCTTTAGTTTTTTAGCCATTTGATTGCCCAAGATAAAAGTGCCACTATTGTCCCAATGTTGTACGCTATGCTGGACATTTCGTGGTTATTTGCTCTTTAAGCTGGTGCTGGGCCATTGATTGCTGTTCTCCTTAGTATCTTTACTAGTTGCTCTCCAAAGCTGTGAGAGCTAGCCTTCTGGAGAATGGTTTCCTTGTCAGTATCTTGTCTAATTCTGGTCTCCAAACTATCTCTTATCTTCAGCCATAGGGTTTTACTTCAAGTTCTGGAGGTAATCAAGGGTTGTGGCAATTTCCTGATATAATTTTGTGAGTTTTTTGGACTACAAAAACCTACAATTGCATATGGATGATTTTCTCCTGCCTGGTACTGTTTCTTGTTATGTAGCCTTCAGTTTTGCCACAAGAACTCATTTAGATGAATATGTGTATTAGTATGTGTAATTTGTCAATATATTGTTAGACTAATATATTCCTCAGTTCTTTTCCCTAGTTAAGCATTATTCATCTCTCCTCTCTGCTTTCCCTGCCTAGCACATCTATATTTTTATAAAAAAAGTGGTGGATTTTAATTATGTAATCCTTAACCTACACTTTTGAGACATAACATATCATACATAAATAAAAAATAAATACAAAAAAAATACATAAATAAAAATAATAAATAAAGCAAAACAAACAAACAAAACCATAGGAGCAACCATCATTTTTATGCATAGACTAGCAGAGTTTTCATCAACAGATCCCATGCCTCTGACACATAACAATTGCTGCCTTACTTCAAAGTATTACAATTACTTTCATATCTGCTCTGTTCCTGAACTCAAGCTTAGCTTGGTAAACTGGGTTTTGCAATTCATGTTCAATAAAGACATCAGACATAATAACAATCTATTGAAAATTGCATGAATAAGTTTGCATTGTAATAGAAAGTGTGATAAGGAGGGGAAATATGGCTGGGTAATAGAAAGTACAATTGTGTGAATAAAGAAATGAAGACAGCAAAGTTCAGAGATGAAAATTTTATATTCTTTGTTCTGAAGAAAAACATGCTAAAACATGTCTGTTAAGTTACTTTAGATGACCTGTCATATACCAATATAGTATGATCAGAAATATTCCAGAATCAAATTTAAATGTCATTTGCAAATTAAATGCAAATGCCAGGCTTCCCATATAGGCTTTCAGAATTATATCATTGAATGTCCATCAAAAATTAAGTGTATATAATAATAAGTGATATCTATGTTTACATAAAAGTAATAATTTCCTAAAAAGTATCTGTGTCAGGAATGGTGTAAGGAATAACATTTTTTTTGTTTGTTTTATATCGAATTTATTTATTTAATTAATTTATTTATTTTTTTATTGATTCTTATTGGTACTTTTCATTTACCCCCTACATCATTTTCCAATTCAGTTCAGGCATATATCCCCTTCCCTTCCCCCCACCCCACCCCACCCATCCCAGATCATGCATTTGCTGTAAGTTTTCTGCAACTTTCTCTGCTTTTTTGTTTATTTTGTTTTCATTTTTTTTAACAATAAGTGATAATTTGTGAGTACAAGCATCCTTCAATGTAAAAACAATTTGCAAGCAGTTGTGCCCAAACCCACACAGCTCATGGGTCCCACCATCAAGCGGCAGGAGGGGGCTTGTATCGTTCATCAAGTTGATCAATGAGTGTCCAGTCTATATTGTTGTAGTTTCCCATTACCCCAATCAGCCCTTACAATCTACCACGCCTCCTCTTCTGAGATCTGTTCCCTAGGCTTAGAAAAGGGGCCCAGGTGGATGAGAAGCAAAACAGGTCTACTTTCTCTGGAGCTGATGTCTTGGTCTCTAGTCTACTTCTGGCTGTTTCCTTCATGGGTGCCGTTGTCCAGGCATAACCATTCGACCTAGTAATGAAGCACATGCTAATTAGATATATAGGCATTTAAACAGTATAATATATAGTCTTTCGATCGATTAATGAAGAACACACAATAAGAGTATTAGGTATTTAAACAGTACTGATTGTTATGGTAGGTTACTTTGGTATCAGCACAGATATTTGGATGGTATGTTATTCATGAATTACATTTTTTCTGTTAAGTATGGAAGGGTTCTTTCTGTTTATAACATCTCCTAACCATTAGAGGATGTAAGCTTGTGGCTCTCAGCGTGGGTTATTCTCCAAGGCGACGAGCTAATAGCCAATTAGATTTGGTGATATACAATTGGCTGCTGCAGCTGCTGCATCAGTATTGTACCAGGCAGTGAGGTGTAGGCTGGTGTCTGATGAGGAGTTCTTGCTTGATTCAAGTGAGACTCTGTATTTGCTTTGATTGGTTTAGTGGTCTTTGGTAACTTTTTGTCTGGTTGAGTTTGCATGGGCTTTGTGATAGCTGATACCACTGCTGTAGGTTCCTATGAATAGGGTCCCAGGAGCTTCTAGGATTTATTTCCACTTGGTCTTGTACCACCTCCCTGGCTCTTACAATCTTTCTGCCCTTCTACAATGTTTCCTGAGCCCTGAGTGGGTGAAGCTGAATATAGACAAGCTGTCCATGGGCCCACACTCTGCAGAATCCTAATTTCCATGATTTGGCCATTCATGCTATTTTCAGTTCCTGGGCTCCTGTTGCATGGGAAAGATTCCTTATCAAGAGTTAATATCCTCATGGCCTCTTGTTCTGTGTTGGATGTTCTTAGTTGTAGAGGTTGCATTATACATGTGTTGGTTAGGCATGAAGAATTCACAGGCAGTGTCTATATGTGTCCAGTTGTGGAACCTTGTACTATTCTTCATCTGATGCAAAAGAAGCTTCTTTATTTAGTGGTGTCTTAACTATTTATCTATAAATATAAGGATACCTATTTTGCAGTTAGTAAGAGCTTAACTTGGCCTAGGGATGTGACAGTCTTGGAAATTTCTTTTTTTTATTTTTATTGTTGCTTTGTGTATTTCATACATCATTTTCCAATTCAGTTCAGGCATATTTCCCTTCCCCCCCCCCACCGCACCCCATCCCAGATCATGCATTCTGCCATAACTGTCCTGCATCTTTCTCTCAGTTTTTTTTTTCATTTTTTAGCAATAAGTGATAATTTATGAGTACAAGCATCCTTCATGTAAAACTAATTTGTAGGCTGTTATGCCCAAACCCCCACAGCCCCACCATCCAGTGGGGGGGGAGGGTCGTATATGTTCAATCAAGTTGATCAAATGAGTGTCCAGACTATATTGCTGTAGTTTCACCACTCACCCCAATCGCAGCCTTTACATTCTACCACGGAAATTTCTTTAAGGTCTGTGACCTCTCCAGTTGGGTGCATCTGGTTGTGTTTACAATACCACATGTGAATTTCCTTCTACTGAGTGGGCTTTAGTTTATTTAGCCATTGATTGCCCCAAGATAAAAGTGCCACTATTGTCCCAATGTTGTACGCTATGCTGGACATTGATGTGGATATTTGCTCTTAAGCTGGTGCTGGGCCATTGATTGCTGTTCTCCCTTAGTATCTTACATATTGCTCTCCAAAGCTGTGAGAGCTAGCCTTCTGGAGAATGGTTTCCTTGTCAGTATCTTGTCTAATTCTGGTCTCCAAACTATCTCTTATCTTCAGCCATAGGGTTTTACCTTCAGGTTCTGAGAGGTAATCAAGGGTTGTGGCAATACCCTGTATAATTTTGTGAGTTTTTTGGACTACAAAAACCTACAATTCAATGGATGATTTCTCCTGCCTGGTACTGTTTCTTGTTATGTAGCCTTCAGTTTTGCCCAAGAACTCATTTAGATGAATATGTGTATTAGTATGTGTAATTTGTCAATATATTGTTAGACTAATATTATTCCCTCAAGTTCTTTTCCCTAGTTAAGCATTATTCATCTCTCCTCTCTGCCTTTCCCTGCCTAGCACATCTATATTTTTATAAAAAAGTGGTGGATTTTAATTATGTAATCCTTAACCTACACTTTTGAGACATAATACATAATCATAAATAAAAAATAAATAAATAAAAAATAAATAAATAAAAGCAAAACAAACAAACAAAACCATAGGAGCAACCATCATTTTTATGCATAGACTAGCAGAGTTTTCATCAACAGATCCCATGCCTCTGACACATAACAATTGCTGCCTTACTTCAAAGTATTACAATTACTTTCATATCTGCTCTGTTCCTGAACTCAAGCTTAGCTTGGTAAACTGGGTTTTGCAATTCATGTTCAATAAAGACATCAGACATAATAAACATCTATTGAAATGATCATGAATAAGTTTGCATTGTAATAGAAAGTGTGATAAGGAGGGGAAATATGGCTGGGTAATAGAAAGTACAATTGTGTGAATAAAGAAAATGAAGACAGCAAAGTTCAGAGATGAAAATTTTATATTCTTTGTTCTGAAGAAAAACATGCTAAAACATGTCTGTTAAGTTACTTTAGATGACCTGTCATATACCAATATAGTATGATCAGAAATATTCCAGAATCAAATTTAAATGTCATTTGCAAATTAAATGCAAATGCCAGGCTTCCCATATAGCTTTCAGAATTATATCATTGAATGTCCATCAAAAATTAAGTGTATAAATAATAAGTGAATATCTATGTTTACATAAAAGTAAATAATTTCCTAAAAAGTATCTGTGTCAGGGAATGGTGTAATAGAATAATATCTTTTTTTTGTTTGTTTCTATATCTAATTTAATTTAATTTAATTAATTTATTTATTTTTTATTGATGCTTTGTGTATTTCATACATCATTTTCCAATTCAGTTCAGGCATATATCCCCTTCCCTTCCCCCCACCCCACCCCTACCCATCCCAGATCATGCATTCTGCTGTAAGTTTTCTGCAACTTTCTCTGCTTTTTTGTTTTATTTTGTTTTCATTTTTTTAACAATAAGTGATAATTTGTGAGTACAAGCATCCTTCATGTAAAACCAATTTGCAAGCAGTTGTGCCCAAACCCACACAGCTCATGGGTCCCACCATCCAGCAGGAGGGGGCTTGTATGTTCAATCAAGTTGATCAAATGAGTGTCCAGTCTATATTGTTGTAGTTTCACCATTAACCCCAATCGAAGCCCTTACATTCTACCACGCCCCCTCTTCCGCAGATTGTTCCCTAGGCTTAGAAAAGGGGCACAGGTGGATGAGAAGCAAAACACTCTACTTTCTCTGGAGCTGATGTCTTGGTCTCTAGTCAGTTCTGGCTGTTTTCTTTCATGGGCTGCCAGCTTGTCCAGGCTTAACCTTTCGATCCTACTAATGAAGCACATGCAATTAGATATTTAGGTATTTAAACAGTATAATATATAGCCTTTCGATCCTACTAATGAAGCACACACAATTAGATATATGGGTATTTAAACAGTACTAATTGTTATGGTAGGTTACTTTGGTATAGACACAGATGTTTGGATGGTATGTCAATTCATGATCTACATTTTCTTCTGTCAAGTATGGCAGGGTCTTCGTGTGGTTTATAACATCTCCTAACCATTAGAGGATGTAAGCTTGTGACATCAGCCGTGGGTTATTCCTCCAAGGAGAGAGCCAATAGCCAATTAGATTTGGGATATACAGACATATGGCTGCCACTGCTGCACAGTATTTCCAGGCAGATGAGGTGTAGCTGGTGCTGACGGAGGAGTCTTGCTTGACTCAAGGAGACCTATATTTGCTTTATTGGTTTAGTGGTCTTTGGTAACACTCTCTGGCATCCCAGAGACCATCTGTATACTTGCAAGTGCGGTCTCCATACATCTTTCCCATGTTTATATCAGGTCTTCAACAGCAGGGCCTTATCGCCTCTCTTCCTGCAGATATCCCAGTTTGGAGGCAAGGAGCCTTTACCATTTGTGGGGGCTTGGATCCCCTGGCCAACATCTCCTTGGTAGAATAATCCATTGTTGATGTCAGAGCTCCTGTATTAATATATTTTGTTTAAGTGCATAGCTTAAGGAGACTTTAGCATTATATTTGGTTCTGAATAGAGAATAATCCTTTTCACAGTTTCTATGTCCATTAGTCAATTAAAGAAGGCAGTTTTACTGATTTTACAAGAGAATACCTCTATAACAGCTGGCTCCAATCTACAGCTGGAGAACGACCTCATCATCATCATATTTCTCCTTATTCTATGGGGGGGAGTTAAGAAAGTCTCTTGTATTAAAACCTTTGCGGCACCTAGAAGGTAAGCTTCGTTAGGAATCATTAAAAATAGTTGTTACTAGTAGGATCCACAGAGGGGCCTGATGTCTGCAGCAATCTGAGGCATTTCTTCCCTTCAATGCCCAGAGGAGTCAATCCTTCTGCTGGCACTTTCTGGTACATCCTACTCACTGCAAAGCTGCATTTTCTTTCTCAGCCATTAAGTTGGTGATACTCTGGCCTGTTGGAACATACAAATCCTTTCCCATAGTTAGTTTTAAGATTTGGGTTGCAAGGTTTTTTGACAAAAAGTTTTCATATCTATCTATATCCCCCTTTTTTATTTAAGGTTTTTATTTTTGACCCATGAATCTCAAAAAAGCAGTTGTTTTATACATACCTATAGGGTGGAATCAAGGCACAGATTTCATCAAGTTCACCCATGCTGTTTTGGGTTACTGTATGTGATTAACTTGGGAAACAAAGTTTATTTTTGAGTTAAATCATCCTATAGGTGAAAGAGATTGCTACCAGGTGATACTATATGACAGCAAAATTATAGAGAACATAATAGTAAATAATTTCCTAAAAAGTATCTGTGTCAGGGAATGGTGTAATAGAACAATATCTTCTTCTTTTTTTTATTTTTTTATTAATTTTATTTATTTCTATATGTGTATGAATGTACTGTCTGCATGCAAGTCTGTGCACCCATGTCGTGCAATGCCGCGGAGGTCAGAAGAGGGTGTCGGATTCCCCTGGAACTGGAGTTCTCGTGGAATTGGAGTTTCAGATGGTTCTCGGCCGCCATGTGGGTGCTGGGGATCGAACCCGGGTCCTCTGTAAGAGCAGTCGGCGCTCTTAACCACTAGGCCATCTCTCCAGCCCTAGAATAAACTGAATAAAGTGCCATGCCACAGAAGAAGTCACATATAAGTTAATTTCCAAGGTGCAAAATAAATCTGTAACGAGTATAATTACTTGATAAATAAATATCTCACATATTACTTTTTATTTTTTATGTGTATGACTGTACTGTCTGCATGTAGGTTGGTGCACCCATGTTGTGCAATGCTGAGGAGGTCAGAAGAGGGTATCAGATTCCCCTGGAATTGGAGTTAAAGACAGTTCTTAGCCACCATGCGGGTGCTGGGAATCAAACCCAGGTCCTCTGCAAGAGCAGTTGGTGCTCTTAAACACTGAGCCGTCTCTCCAGCCCCCATATTACTTTTTAAGTGATAAGTAAAAAATCTGTGGGCATATTATAGATTAAGAACTGTATTTAATATGCTTGTACTCAATCAGAAGAACTTAGAGCAAAAAAAAGTCTCAGAAGCAAAATGTAAAAAGGAAGGCCAAATAATGTGTTTTCTTATGAAACATTGAATATATAAAACTTGTTTATCAAGGTTGGAAGTATATAAATAAGGAATATTTAATATTCAATTTTTGTATGATATTGTCAAAGTGATCTCATCTCTTCCTTTAATGTGAAACAAACATTTCACACATTACATAAATGATAACTTACAACATTCTAAAATCAAATGTCTTAAGAAATAATGATGATCCTTCTTTTCTTAAACACTTTCTTTATAGAATCAATTATTTTTCTATGTATAAACAAAGCATATCAAAACAAGCTTAGCATGTACAGAGAAAAGAATAAGAATCATATATTCAATATTTTTAAGCAACAGAATTTTTTGGTCTTTTTTGTTTGTTTCAATAAATATTTTTATTAAATTTTGTGCATTTTATACAAAATATTTTAATCATTATCATACTCCCATCTGCATCCCCAGTACCCTTCAGAAGATTTCATGAAATAACCAGTGTGTTTCCATGAGCTTCAAGTGTTAGGCAAAATACAGGTTTCCCACAATACAGCCACCATTATCTTATACAACAGGTAAGATACTGAGGATGTGTCAGGTACTAGTACATAAAAATTATGCAAAATGGTGATTTCATTTCATAGATATTGAAAAGAGTGGTAATGAATATGGCTGAGCAAGTGTCTCTATAGTAAGATATCATTGAGTCCTTTGGGGATATGTCAAGGGGTGATCATTTGGTTGATCTAATTTGCTTTTAAGAATCCTCCACATAGATTTCTTACCTTGAGTGAGTTCTATGCTCTAATTCTCCAGCCTTCTTTTCTGAAGTATGAGCCAGTGGACAGTTCAACTAGAACCCTAAGGAAATATATATATATATATATAATATTATAATATATTATATATAATATTATAATATATTATATATAATAATATATTATTAATTTTTAAAATGAAGAATATACTATATATACTATTCATTTTATTTAATGTTTGTTTACTGCAAACAAAAACATCCTGTAGAGAAGGGAAATGTAGAATGGACAATAAAGGAACAAAGATCTTGACTTGAGATGATGAAGTCATTTTAATGCTTTTTTCTGCTATGGGGAAGTACAGGATCTTCAAAGTCCTCATTCTAAAGCAAAGATTAAAGATATACTTTAAACAAATTTTGCATTGTGTTCTCTTTTTCAGATTCACTAGTTTTGAAATTTACCTTTCATCTGTATGAAAGGGCCAATCTTTCTTTTATTTACAGTTAATTATGACAATTAATTTGGATATTTAAAAATCCTCCAAACTTCAAATGCTCTCTGTATCATTTCAATTAATGGGAGTCATTTGGTTTCTTGATGTATATAAATGCATATGAAGGAATTTTTAGAAATCAATATTAAACATAGATAACACATGCTTTAAACCAAAAACTTCTTCTGTTTATCTTTAATATTAATCCAATTCTGCCTATGCTCTGCTTATAACTAAACTTGGGCTCAGGTTATTGTCTCTTAAAGAGTAGCGTTTGGTCTGACCTTCTTAGGAAGTAGGGACTAGCAGTGTAACTTCAAGTGCTGGTGTATTTTGCTTTCCTCCATATCTCAATGCCTCTCTTCTAGACATTTCCTAATCTCTTTAACATCATAATTCTGATGCTGGTTTTATAACTCATTTCTACAGATATTAAAATTACACAACCAATTAAAAATACTCTGTTGCTTGTTTTGTAAGAATGAATTATTCCATAGAAGTCCTATATTTACACACACATACGCACACACTCAGTCACACAAAGATGTATAAAAATCTTAATGGGCTGGAGAGATGGCCTAGTAGTTAAGAGCGCCGACCGCTCTTAACTTCTAGGACCCGGGTTCGATCCCCAGCACCCACATGGCGGCCGAGAACCATCTGAAACTCCAATTCCAGGAGAACTCCAGTTCCAAGGGAATCTGACACCCTTTTCTGACCTCCGCGGCATTGCACGACACGGGTGCACAGACTTGCATGCAGACAGTACATTCATACACATACGGAAATAAAAAAAAATCTTAATTATACTTGTGATATCTGATGGTATTTCTACTTTGACAAGAGGAACCTTTAAACTATCCAGTTTCTTTACATATTTAAAATACGCCATTACCTGACCTGATGGTGCACCTCTTAGGGCTCAGCCATATGAGGCAGGCAGATCTCCATGAACTTGAGGCCAGCCTGGTCTATACAGCTGAGGCTACAGGGGCACTCTGTTCTACAAAAATAATAAATAAATAAATAAATAAATAAATAAATAAATAAATAATCTTTTAAAATAAACAAAATACACTATTAAGTCAAATTGCTTTTTCTATGTCTGCTTTTAGAAGCTCCTTTTCAAAACTAGGGTAAAACAATTTATGTTCCTCTCATTCAGTGCAAAGTGAGCTATCTAATTTCCTTTGTTCTGTCACCACATATCCATGGATCATTTAGGAACCTGCAATTTTAACTCCAGTCACTTGAGATTTCCTAGATGTCTTAGTCATACCGAATTCTATTTTAATTCTTTTGTTTTCAGAAAAATACTCTATAATGCTTTAATCTTTGAATTAAGATAAAATACAATTTAAGACCCAGCATGAGCAATGACTTGGTGAATGGACATATGCACTTGATTAAAAAAATATGGGCTGGGCGTGGTGGCACACGCCTTTAATCCTAGCATTCAGGAGGCAGAGGCAGGCAGATCTTTGTGAGTTCAAGGCCAGCCTGGTCTACAGAGTGAGTTCCAGGACAGCTGGGGCTACAGGAAGACCCTGTCTCGAAAAGACCTCCCAAAAAATATTATGGAAATTTCCTTCTTGTTTTTGAATTCTATCAATATTAGTTTCTTTCATTTTGAAGCTCTGTTATCATATACATACATGTACATGAGTACACACACATATACACACACAGAAATTAATATAACTTTCCAACTGTTAACTATTCATTGTGAAGTCAAAATTTGCAAATAGCCATGTTCATCTTGAACTTTATTTCATATGATTTTAGCTACTCTAACGTTTTTATACTTATCCTTAGTGAATTGTGGTTGTTTCCTCCTTTTGAGCTACTGTCTACCTGAGGCTTTGAGTATAATGCCCTTAGGAAGCAGTTATAATGGTTTTGCTTTTCTATCTCATATTCAGTCGCTGTCTCCATGACTATTGATTTGGAGTTAATACCACTTAATTTTACTTATCAAGGTAGACAGCTTGCAACCATTTAAATATCTGCCAAGTGCCACTTTACTTTACGTCACAGTATCATAAAGATTAGATTCATATAAAAACTAAATTTTCATGTTATAAAATTCTCTGCACATATATACATAATAGAATTAGAGAAGCATTCAATTTTCTTAAAATTTCACCATTTCTAATTTACTCATTCCTAAAAATACAAGTTTCTTTCCTGAATCATTTTATTCTATCTAAAAGCTATGTTTTACATAATACAAGATATGTATGTTGTGAGAAAATTTTATTTATTTATTTAGTCTTTTTGAGACAGGCTCTCCCTATAGCTCCTGCTGTCCTGGAACTCACTATGTAGACCAGGTGGTCTTTAACTCACAAATATCCACTGCCTCTGCCTCCCAAGTGCTAGGATTAAAGGCATGTGCCACACCCAGTTATTTTTATTTTTTTTATTCTCACAGGAAAATATGAAACAAAACATATATAAATCTTGCCTTAGTCACTATTTTTAATAGTCCTGGGTTGATATATTTATTTATAAAATAATTAGTTTTACATGCTTTTCTACTGGTTCTGACCTACATATTTTCTGATGATAAAAATCATGATAATTGGTGTTATTTTTCTATATATAATTATGTGCCATTTTTCCTCTTCAAAGATTTCAAGATTGCTTTTTATCTTGGGTGTCACAGTTTAATTTTGGTGGCTAGCCATGCATCCATTTTTCTGTGCTATAGTGAAAATTGTTCTGTAATTTGGAATTTGAAGACCTAAATTTAACTACTAGTATGACCACTTATGTGTGAGAGAGCTCTGAGCAGGTTGATTCTTAGAGAACATATTCTCCGTTGTAAAATGAGAATAGTAATCTCTGTCTCAGGGAATTGTTAAGAAATACCATATGTGAAATACTCTGTAGAGTGCATCATGATCCACACAGTGTACTGTGGGATAATGGTCTAGTTATTGCATGAGGTTGGTTAATTCAGGTCAGTCTAACCTAAAATGTTTCCATTTGCTACTTTCTTACATTTTGTCCATTTTTCTTAATGATCATTGTTTCCCATAGTCTCTTTCAAACCTGACTTTTGGTAATGACACTGGACTCTGACAGTTCCTCGCTATCAAGGGAGGAGCTCCATGTGGGGTTCAAACTGACATTTCCTTCTTCCCTGTATTCACTAACCTCCAGTTCTTGCTGTGGGTGGATTTCAGGAAGCTGTTATTGACATATTTTTTTTTTCAAAATTTCTGCATGTTATTTGTGAGGGGATTGCTTTAAGGTAAAATATTCTATTATTATTAGAAACTTTGTCCATAAGTTTTGAATGTCATTTAATTGTTTTTGTTGCCTTTTACATTAAAATTCCCAGGCTCTTAAAAGCATTCCACCACTGCTTTAACCCAGAATATTCTTTTGTTTACTTTAAATGGAAATATAATTCTGCCTCTACTTTTTTCATAAGTAAAGCTTGGCTAAGAAAATTTTCTCTTTTGAAGAGTAAAGACATTTAGTCTGAACATCATCACCAAGAAGTGGGGAAATGGCAGTGTGATTTCAAACTCTCAGTGTTTCTACCTTCCTTCACACCTGGATACCACTTGTTTGCTACACACTTCCTTATCTCCTAGTCTTCCATACTTCTGATCTTGATGTTACAACTTACTTCAGTAACTGCTAAAATTAGATAAACGGGGCGGAGTGGGCTGGAGATATAGTTCATTGGTTAGGAGCACTGACTACTCTTGCAGATGACCCACTTTTGATTCCCAGCACCCACATGGCAGCTAACAACCATCTGTAACTCTAGATCTAGGGGAATCTGACACTCTATTCAGACCTCTGTGGCCATATCATGACATAGGTGCACTTATATACATGCAGGCAATACACTCACACATATAAAATAAAAATATTTAAAAATTATATAAACGATTCAAAATACCCTATGTTTTGAGTTATTGTGTAAGAATGAAGTATTTTACAAAAGCCTATTCTGATCATGTGGCTGAGAAATTGATGCCAGCTTTATAAATCCTCACTCTCCAGAGTTCCCAGGATCTTGTAACCTGATTTGATTCCTTGCTAGATATGATTAACTAATATTCATAAATTACTTTTTACTGACTCGATCACATTCCCTAGCAGACTTACTGAAAACATCCTCCCATCACATCTTTCTCTCTTTGATTTTCTGGTCCTTTGTTTCTATAATGCTATATAAATAAGCTGCTGAAAATATACCATTAAAACAATGCTAACACTGTATTAATACAGTCTTCTATAAGGAAGTAAAGCAACACCTACATATTACCTAGATGCTCACTGCAAATGATTTGTTTCATGTTGAGGATAATTTGGAATGCTGGCATGCAGAGTATTTTAGGTGGGTGGAAATAATCTCTAATTTGTGTTTTCAGTTGAATAGGTGGTCAAAGTGAGATATCATTTTTACTTCATTAGATTCAGTCCGTTTGAATTCCTTCTAAGACTGTTCCAGAACTATTGACTTCATATGTTTTTCCCTCACATGCAGACATTACTCACTTTTTTTTAAGGGTCCGGAGCCCATAACCTTAAGGATCTTATTTTTTGCACCTTGCAATGTGGAGAAAGGAAGGAAGCCTATGTTTTTAAGTATGTGTGTTTTTCACATGCTTGGTGAGATTATATAGACACTACCTGCTTTTGCTAATTTTCTAATTTGAGCTAGAACTTACAATTATTCTCCAAAGAGCTCAGACCTGAAATGTATTATTTGCTAATGGGGACCTAGGATGATTTATCTAGAAATTATGAATTGGGCCACAATTAACAAGGACATAGAGATATGTGTTTGGCATGCTGATTTTAGTTCCTTTGAATATATACGTTCAGGAATGGAGTACCTGGATGATATGGTAGTTACCACTTTTATTGAATGTGATCAGCTTCCATATTCTTCCCCATAGCTTGGGAACAATCTATGTTCCCATTAGCAGTGTGTGCTCCTTTGTTTCTCTGCATAATTGCCAGTATTTATCTTGGTTTTTCTTTATTCCCTTATAGGATTTTTTTTTTTTCATTTCTAATGGAGCTATTTAGTTCTCTGCTGAGTCTTTACTATTTTAACTGGGGTTTTGTGAATTTCATGCAAGATTTCTTAATCAAATTTAAAGCCATCCTTCCTTCCTTGCTCCTCGGCCCCATCCCGGAGCTCAAGCATTCTATCATAGATGTCTTTCATCTTTATCTCAGGCTTTTTTTGAATTTTTGAATGCAAAGATTTACTGTTTGGGGAGAAGTTTACTGTTTCAGTCAGTTCTTTGACCCAGTCTTTTGTTGTTGTTCCTTCAATTTGTATCACTCCAAAACATGCCTACCTACATGGCACACAAACACCAAAATTATGATGTCTAAATATAAACTATATAGGTCAATTCCTAAACATGTTCGGGGTTTCATATTTTGTCAGTAGAGTTGCATTCAGGTAAAGAATAAATATTATTTATGTTCATACATTACATAGCAAGTTGGTTAGTAACACCAGGTGTTATGTTTACTAAAAAAAGAAAGGAAAAAAGAATTATTCAATTTGTTTTATAAAGAGAGATTCGTTTCTAGAATCCACAAATGAAGGAAACAATTTGCCATTTGTTTTTCTGGGACTGTGTTACTTTGCTTTGCATAATGGTTTCTAGTTCCATCCATTTACCTGCAAAGTACATGATGTCATTTTTTTTCTGCTGAATAGTATTCTGTTGTGTAGATGTAGCACATTTTTGTCATCCACTCATCAGTTGAGGGGCATTTGGGTTGTTTCCAGCTCTTCATTATTGTGAAGAGAGGAGCAATAAACATGGATGTGCATGTATCTTTGCGGTGGGATGAGTCTTATGGCAATATACCCAGGAGTGGTATGACTGGGTCAGGTGGTAGACTCATTTGAGTCTTTTAAGTGTTCTCTACAGTGCTTTCCATAATGGTTGTACAAGTTTACATTCCCACCAGCAGTGGATTAGTGTTCACTTTTCCCCACAACCTCCCCAGCATTTGGTGTCTTTTGTTTTCTTGATTTTAGCCAGTCTTATTGTGGTTTTAATTTGCGTTTCCTTAATTATTAATGATGCTGAACACTTTTTAAGATGTTTCTCAGCCATCTTAATTCCTCACTGGTGAAATCTCTGTTCAGATCTATACTACATCTTTTGAGCAGGTCATTTATTCTCTTACTTCTTTGTTTTTTGAGTAGTTTATATATTCTAGACATTAATGCCCTGTCAGATGTATCACTGGTGAAGATTTCCTCCCACTCTGTGAGTTTTCTCTTCACTTCCTTGATTCTTTCACTGTACAGATGCTTTTGATTTTGATGAGGTTCCATTTGTCAACACTCATCCTTATTTCCTGTGCAAATGCTGTCTGATTTAGAAAGTATTTTCTTACACCTATATCTTGTAGGTTGTTGCCAACTCTTCCTTCTATCACTTTCAGGGTTTTGAGTTTTGTGTTGAGATCTTTGATCCACTTGGAGTTGATTTTTGTACAAGGTGAGAGGTAGGGGCTTAATTTTGTTCTTCTACAAATGGTAATACAGTTTTGCCAGCACCATTTGCTGGATTCACAGCTGTGGTCTAGTAAAAGTAAATTAAGTTCTTGGTCCATAAAAGTTCATGAAATAGAGACTACAATCATGCCCACTTCCCTGGATTAGACTACATGGCATTTCTTCACTAGAGCATTTAAAATGTCTATCTTAGCAAAGGATGTGAGTGTTAATCAGTGAAACTGATGAAAGGGAGAAAGAGAAATAAGACAAAGTGTAAACTCAATAAAAAGCATTTGCATTGTATGTTAAATTAAAATATTTAGTGAATGAGACCATTGTTGACAGAATAGAAAATAAGATATATAAAAGACCACCTTATATACAGAAAGGGATCAGTGCTCACAAATCAAATATGGGAAAAGTACATATATATTAGGTAAAGTTCCAAAATCAGGACAAATATAAATACGTTTTAATTCTATTTACCATTTATTACTTCGTGGATTGAAAAATTATATACCTTGAACACCTACACAAAAACTAAGTAAAATTAAGTTACCATTAAAATCTATGGGAGATAGCCCCTAGTAGAGATAACGTTGCACTTTTTAAACTAGTTTCCATGTGACTGAGTCATTTTCAGGGAGCAATCTCATGTGGCATTACCAATAATGGCTGTTGTCATTTAAATGTGAATTTAGACACTAAAGCATTTCTCGCTGTGATCTTTTCTTTAACAAAGGCACTAGGAAAACATGAAGAAAGATTGTTAACTTCTTCAAATTAACTTATCTAAAATACTTTAAGTATTTAATGTCAGCAAAGCAAACACTGAACATTGTTTCCGTCCTTGATTTTCAGCATGAATGTCATTCTGTCTAAACTAATTTTGTGAAGGAAAACTGCCAAGGAAAGCCTAATGTCTGGCTGTAACAAAATGCCATGTAGTAGGTGGTTTACATGCAACCCAAATTTGTCTCTGAGAGTACAGGGAAGGCTGTCCTGGCCTCAAGCCACAGAAGACTCAATGCCTGATGGGAACTCACCTCACTGTTATTTTATGTAGTGAACTTGATGAGGGACCTCTCTCTGTTCTTTTCTGTAATAGCACTAATCTCATTCAAGGTATCTACTTATGTGGCAAGACATACAGAAATATATAATCCATTAGAGCTGGATTTTGTGTCTTTGCATTCATAAATGAAATTTCATTGCATTACTCCTCTGTAGTATAACAAAACATCTGAGCAGTATTTGAAGTATTGGTGAGGCAAGTTACTTACACAACTGTCTTTGAGGAAATTAGTAGTAGTTGAAATAAACTGAAGCTTTTGCCATACCATCACAGAGGTAAGGTGACATAAACCAGATTGTGTGTGATTTGATTCTATACTGTTCAAAAAACTACTAATTATCAGTGAAACAATTGAGATTCACCTCTCCTCAGCCACCCTAAAAAATCTATGAAGAAAGAAAACGTTACTTGTCACTAAATTCTTTTTTTTTTTTTTTTTCGTATGCTCTGTCAAATGTCAAAGCAATAAGTCAGGAATTTGAAAACCATATCAAGAAAAGGCAAACACACATTGAAGCAGGCTCACAGCAACATCTCATCAAGATTCATGCCAGCACCCTGGCTTCTTGGTTGAGGTGCTGTGCAGCCTACCATTGAGCTGCAAGCAAGGCACTGGACTGTTCTTCCTGTCATCTGCAGGCACTCAGGTTGGACAGGACTAATCAAATAGAAAGATCAAAGGAAAAAATAAGCCTCCAATCAAGATCGGCTATAGCACAGACAGATCATGTTATCTACTTCATGTCATTTTGACAAGGATTGTCACACAAGGGTAAAGACTGACATTAATAGACATTCAATAAATTATTTTTGAAAGGTTATTCTCTGCATACATTCATACAAGAATGTCAAGGACAAGCAAATGAAAATCATTTAAATTGATAAAAACAGGAAGGAAAGGACTGAGTTGAAAACACATTTTCTTAGCATATTGATAAAAAGTGTATTTGTTCCCCACTTCAAAACCTTCCCATTTAAACCAAAGGCAACATTTCAGGCTTACTGTACTAGCAGTTCCCTTCCTAAGCTGCCCTCAATTCATCTGTTTGCTGCATGCTCTGTTTTATTTCCTTTCCTTCTTCTTCTGGATGTCAGTTCAACTTCAAAGGATTGCAAAAAAGAAAGATGAAAATTTTATTGAGTTACAATTCTTCTTAAAAAATAATTTCTTGGATGTCTATTAATATCAGTCTTTACCCTTGTGTGACAATTCCTGTGATTTGCACATCTTATATTCTTAGATGGGATGTGAGTCATGTGAGATAGAACCCTCTGTAAAAGACCTTCTAATGGAATGTGGTGCTGTGGTGCCTCTGTGTATTTGACTCACCATTATTTCACCGTGACTACTCTGCACATCTGCACAGAGCTTCTGAACGTGATATTGAGCCAGAAATTTCTGCTACATACTATATCCTCTCTATGATGTGAGAAACAAGGGAAACCTAGTTTCCTGGTCCAAAAATTTGGAAAAAGAATGCATCATTAAAATTGGCTTAAATTCCAGCCAACCTGATGGCTCATGCTTATAATATCAGGACTGGCAAAGCTCAGACAGGAGGATTGTTGTGCGTTTCAGGCCAGTGAGGCCAATATAATAAATTCTAAGCCAGCCTGAATGTATACTGAATGAAACTCAAAAAGAAATGAAGGAAAGCATTAACAATAAAAACTTTAGTCTCAATACTGTTGTTTTCTTTTAAAAAATGAAATAAAAAATAAAAATTCACTTTAATAGATATTTTTAAGGCTGGAGAGATGGCTCAGGGGTTAAGAGTACTGGTTGTTCTTGTAGAAGACCCAGATTTGAAACACAGTATCCACGTGGTGATTTACTCCAGTCCTAGGGGATAACTCATTGCCCTCTTCTGTCCTCTGTGAACACTATATAACGCAGGTGCACTTACATATAGGCAAATGACTCATATGCATAAAATAAAATTTGGACTATGGGAGAGAGAGAAGAGATGGAGCTTGGGTGGCATGGGAAGCCTGAGAGAAATGTTTTGGCTCAGGAAACCCTAGAGAAATACACATACAGTATTTATACATTAATTCATGTGTATACCTGAGAGCTGTATGACAAGGAGTTCAGTGCCAGACAGGACAGACCTCTCTTGGACAGGCTGGTCAGAGTAATCCAAGAGATTCCAAAAATAATGCAGGCTATACCAGAGTCCTTGGCTGTCTCCCAGAACTCAAAGATGACAGGACTTACTTCTGGCACAGGATTTGGAGAAATGGAACTGGAAGTGGCCTGGAAGCCTTCTCCTTAAAAGCTAGCTCTCATACTTCTCTAGGATACTATGTAAGCTGCTAAGGGAGAATGTCAATGTCAAACTCAGCCCCAAATCTGAATAGCAATAACAAGTGGCACAACCAGCTACCTCCCCTGGTGGAGCTGGGATAATCAAGACTATGTAATTGGCTTCCAATGCTTTCTCAGTTGAAGTGAGCTCATGGGTGTCACTGTAATTATAGCCAATATCACGGCTGGATGTTAGGGTGAGCTTGAGCACTAGGTCCACACCCACTGTCCTAACAGCTTCTTTGGAGCCAGGATGGGCATGGCCCTCTCCTGGGGAAGTGAGATCCCATACCCTCAGGCTTCCCTTTGAGGTACTGGGCAGACAGTTTGTCACACTTCCTACCTACCAATACACAGCTGGGAGTTTCATTGCCCCTGGTAAGAGCCATGATGACTCTCACCTCCCCAGCTCTTCCACACACCCTCCCCACTCCCATTTCTGCCCCAGAGCTTGGTAGTTCTGGTATAAAAGACACTGACTTTTGCCAATAAAACTGAGTTATTTCCCCCCATGAAATTCCTCCTGGCCCATTATTGGGTTCATTTTTCTACCAGCCCTGGGACCTTCTCCCCTCCCCCCCTTTCTGCTGCAGCAGGCTACTCAGAGCAACCGTCTGGCCAGGCTGCGATGGGAAAATATACAGACAGCTGTTGATCATGGAGCAAGGAGGAAGAGCATCATAAGGCAACAGCTGGAGAGGTAATAGATCCTAGAGAAAACCCTATCTCTGTCATATCTCTAGAGAAATTAAATTTCTAACCACATTCTAAATATGGATCCTTATAACTACAGACAAGTATACCATACACCACTCATCAAAGAAGGTTCTCTTTGCAACAGATGGAGGCAACTGCAGAATTCCACAACTGGCCACATACAGAGACTATACAACTGAGAAAGGCCCACTCCCAGGTGACATATCTACAGTGGAACCTCTATACCTAATGCCCATGGAACATAGTGGAACAGGGGGTAGAGAGAATACTTCAACTTTCACTAGCAAAGCTTCCTTATACAAAAGAGTGCAATGCACACAAGAGGCCATAACTGGCCAAGTTTTAGAGAATAAGTGACTGCAGAGTGTGTGTCCTTAGATAGGATTCCTATATTAAACCTCACCCACCCATATAGCTCAAGGGGTATTGGAGAAGAGAGAGTTGGTCCATGAACATGGGGAAGCAGAGGCTTTCAGGCAACTGGAGGCTTGCTCATGTGAACTTGCAGAAATGGTGGAATGGAACACAAGACCCATGCCAACTCCATCAGAGAGTAAAATGAGGGAAATGGGTGGTGGGTTGCCTTAGTCTGGGAAGAGCTTGAGACTGATTACTGCTGGGCAAGGGAGATCTTCTTCCTTCCTTAAGATCTCTAGATAGGCTGACCAGACTCCAGTGGATAAACTTGCACCAAAGGACATCTGGATACAAATTATGGTGGAATATATGAGATCTGGTGGAGGGGGCTGGGAGGGGCATGGATGGGAGAAGGGGTCTAAATTTGAGTAAGAACTGGTGTATGAAATGTACAGAAGCTAAGCAAATTCTAAAAATTCTTAAACACTACATTAAAAATAAATATTTTAAAAAATAAAAACTATGTTTGAAAATTCCAGGAGGAAACCTCACTCTTTGTAAGATAATTAAAGAATTAAAAATCATTTTCACACGCTTTGCTCTAATATTAAAATTGGGACTATATGGTCAATTGTTTTAATGATCTTATGTATATCACTCAGGTTGGAAATAGTGATGGTCGTTTTTCATGACTAAATATCCCAGTAAATAGTTACTTTCCAAAATTCTTCCAATATAAGAACCTACATAAAATTATATATAAATCACACTGTTCCCCATAATTATTCTGCTCTCATTTTCAACTGTGTCCGTAGAAATTTTGATCATATTTAGAAAGCATATCTTGGTCATATGTATAGTACACCTATATAAAAGTAAAATCTATTTTATAAAATTAATTTAGTGCATAGGAAATACACCTCAGTTGGGCTGGGAATTTTAACCTTGTTAGTAGAAGTACTTGTCAGATAACAGGTAAGCATTCCTCAAAAGTTAAAGTTTGAATCAATTATGTGGATGGCCACAACTCTCTGGTTACATCTGGGAAATAATTAGTACTCTGTCTTTGGCATTAAACTCAATGGTTAGAAGTAGGGCATATAAAAGATGCCTTTCTGATAACCAACACTTTTATTACCACATAAATAATACCAGTCTTGTGACCAGAATGGGAATAGATGTCAACTTCTGCTTAAGGTTGCGATGGCATAATTCACAGAAATAAAATGTTCTTTGTGTCTCCCAATATGAGTTGTTAACAATACCACAGTAAAATGAAAAAGATTTGAGAGGTGTGTGAAGTATGTAAAGCATTCATCAACAGTTTAGTCCTGTAGTCAATTGGCAGGACAAGCAGTGTTAAATACTTACATTTACTTATACTACTTACATACATTTATAGGTGGTCATCTTGTCATCAGTATTACTGTGTGTTTCTAAGGGTGGAGATAAGTAAAGGCCTCCAAGTTTGCCTCATCCTCTCTCATTTTTAATCTTCCAACTCATGTCATTGCATCTGAACCTGATAACTTGTTTCGTTGGTGTTTGTATTAGTCAGGGTTCTCTAAAGAAACAGAAGCAACAGGATGAATATATATACCTATATACAATTTATTGATTTGCTCATGTGACAGAGTTCAAGGATTCCAACAGTAGCTGCACCACACTGGAAAGGCCGAGACGAGAATCTAGGGAACTTCTCAGTCTGCAAGGCTGGATGTCTCAGTAGTCCCAATCCAGTTCTGAACACACAAATGGGTTCCAGGAGATCTGCTGGTTTCAGTACACACTGGGATCCAAAAGGTTGATCACAGCAGCAAGACAAACTCACCAGATGAGAGAGGCAAGCTGCAGGAGAAAAAAAGGGACCAGTTCCTTCTGCCATGGCCTTAAATACTGCCTGCCAGCAGAAGGTAACGCCCACATTTGAGGTGGGCCATCTGGGTTGAGGCGGTCCAATCAGAAAAAACTTTTTCTCTTATTTGTTCCTTAGTCAAGTTGACACCCAGGATTAACCATCACAAGTCCACCCCTTGTCAACTTGACACCCAATAAATAGCCTCTCCTTATGTTATGTTTAAATTTCAATTGCAAACGATGGCAGGGTCATAATTCCACCTAACATGTTATAAGTATCTCATGTGCAATAGCAAAGCATTATATCTTAGATTAGGTGGCAATGCCCTTGAGAAGAACTTAGTCCTTCAGTATTTAATAAACTAAATATGACAAAACTTAGCACATATCTCAGTTGCACATTCAAAAGGGAACAACACAAGTATCCACTTAATATACATATATATATATATATATATATATGCACATTCTTAACCAAATAGGACGAAAGTTAATATCTATTATAATCCACATTTCTGCAACTGGTCCCGTGGCTTCAGCTGATATTTATGACTACCTTCTTCTACTACCCATTCTGTATTTCCTCCACCATCAGGCAAGCACCTCTGCAGGTCTTGGCTCTTTCCCTGGAGGAGTGACCCATATCTTCATCCCTGAAGGTCTGGCCATTTTATTTTCCTGTCTGGTTTGGGTTATTGGAGTTTCCATTGACCTTTAATCAAAGGACATGGTAGCACCAGAAGGCGCCCCTACAGCATCTCTGCCTTCCAGACATAATCTTCCTTGCCCCCATTGTGGGAACAAGTCCAATTTCCCCCTGGTATTCCTGGATCAATTCTCCTCTACTACTGTTATTCCTCCTTAGCCTGTTGACTCAAAGGCAGTAGAAGCCCAAAGTGGCCAGGGGGAATCTTAGCTTCCAGTTCAATGGAAAGTTTGTTGTGTCTCCTGGACAAAAGCACTCCCCCATTTGGAGCCAAAACATCTAGGACCAGAGAACACAAGGTCGTGGGTACAGGAAGCAAAAATTTTCCTTGGATCACTAGGGGTGATAGCAAGTGGAATCATTCCCACCTCACCCCTTGGTTCCTGGACCCATGAATTTTCTGGCTATTAGGAGAAACAGTACCATATAGGACGCTGATTCAAAGCATATGCTACTTGCTGAGAACCTTGACCCAGCCTCACAGGTTATTGCTACCTAATTGGCACTTAACTGTTGTCCTTAAGAGGCCATTCCATGCGTTCTATCAAGCCAGCTGCTTCTGGGTGGTGGGGAAATGGTAAGACCAGTGGATACCATGCACATGGGCCAACGTCGCCATCTTCTTTGGGCTGTGAAGTGAGTCCTTGGTCAGAAGCAATGCTATGAGGGAATAACATGATGTGGGAATGAGGCATTCTGTAAGTCCCTGGATGGTAGTTTTTGGCAGAAGCATTACGTGCAGGAAGGCAAATCCATAACCAGAATAAGTTATCTATTCACCTTTTAAGGACAAAACGCTGTCCCCCTCCATGATGGAAGTGGTCCAATGTAGTCAACCTGCCACCAGGTTTGTTGGCTGGTCACCCCGGGGAATAGCACCATATCGGGGCTAATGTTGATCTCTGCTGTGGCAAATCTGGCACTCGCGCAGCTGTAGGCCAGATCAGCCTTGGTGAGTGGAAGTCCATGCTGTTGAGCCCATGCATAACCTCCATCTCTGCCACCATGACCACTTTGTTCATGGGCCCATTGAGCAACAACAGGGATAGCTGGAGAAAGAGGCTGACTATCCACAGAATGAGTCATCCGATCTACTTGATTATTAAACTCATCCTCTGCTGAGATCACCTTTTGATGAGCATTTACATGAGACACAAGTATCTTCACATCCTTTGACCATTCAGAGAGCTCTATCCACATACTTCTTCCCCAAATGTCTTTCTCACCAATTTTCCAGTCATGCTCCTTCCAAGTCCCTGACCATCCAGCCAAACCACTGGCTACATCCCATGAATCAGTATATAATCGAACCTCTGGCCATTTCTCCTTCCATTCAAAATGCACAAGCATGTGCACTGCCCGAAGTTCTGCCCACTGTGAAGAATTTCCTTCACCAGTGTCCTTTATGGTTTTTTCAGGAATAGGCTGTAATGCTGCAGCTGTCCACCTCTGGGTGGTACCTGCATAGTGTGCAGAACCATCAGTAAACCAGGCCCTAGTCTTCTCTTCCTCAGTCAACTGATCATAGGGCAAACCCCATGAAGCCATAGGTGCATGCTTAAGCACAGGAGGCATTGTAACAGGAGTGGGAACTATAGGCATTTGGGCAACTTTTTCATGTAACTTGCTTGTGCCCTCAGGGCCTGCCCGGGCCCTGTCACATATGTACCACTTCCATTTGACAATGGACTGTTGCTGTGTACGTCCTACTTTATGGTCTGGTGGGTCAGATAACACCCATCTCATGATGGGAATCTCAGGTCGCATGGTGACTTGGTGGCCCATTGTCAAACGTTCAGTTTTCACTAAGGCCCAATAGCAGGCGAAGAGCTGTCTCTCAAAAGAAGAATAGTTGTTTGCAGATGAAGGTAGAGCCTTGCTCCAAAATCTCAAGGGCCTCCGCTGTGATTCCCCTATGGGAGTCTGCCACAGACTCCAGACAGCATCTCTATCTACCACTGATACCTCAAGCACCATTGGGTCTGCTGGATCATAGGGCCCTAGGGGCAGAGCAGCCTGCACTGCAGCCTGGACCTGTTGAAGAGCCTTTTCCTGTTCCAAGCCCCACTCAAAGTTTGCTGCCTTCCAAGTCACATGATATATGGGTCATAATAACACACCCAGATGAGGAATGTGCTGCCTCCAGAATCCAAAAAGGCCCATCAAACGTTGTGATTCTTTCTTGCTGGAGGGAGGGGCCAGGTACAACAACTTATTCTTTACCTTAGAAGGAATGTCTCTGCATGTTCCACACCACTGAACTCCTAGAAACTTCACCAAGGTAGATGGCCCTTGAATTTTAGTTGGATTTATTTCCCATCCTCTCATGTGCATATGCTTTACCAGCAACTCTAGACTAGCTGCTACCTCCTGTTCACTGGGTCCAATCACCATAACATCATCAATATAGTGGACCAGTGTGATATTGTGTGGAAGAGTCAGGCGATCAAGGTCCCTTTTAACTAAGTTATGGCACAAGGCTGGAGAGATAATATACCCCTGAGGTAAGACAGTAAAGGTATACTGTTGGCCTTGCCAGCTGAAAGCAAATTGCCTCTGGAGGTACTTATGAACCGGTATTGAGAAGAAAGCATTGGCCAGATCAATAGCTGCATACCAGGTACCAGGAGACATATTAATCTGCTCAAGTAAGGACACCACATCTGGTACAGCAGCTGCAATTGGTGTCACTACTTGGTTGAGGTTTCAGTAGTCAACTCTCATTCTCCATGATCCATCTGTCTTTTGCACAGGCCAAATTGGAGAGTTAAATGGAGATGTGGTGGGAATCACCACCCCTGCATCTTTCAAATCCTTGATGGTGGCACTAATCTCTGCAATCCCTCCAGGGATACGATACTGTTTTTGGTTCACTATTTTCCCTGGTAGAGGCAACACCAATGGTTTCCATTTGGCCTTTCCAACCATAATAGCCCTCACTCCACAGATCAGGGAACCAATGTGGGGATTCTGCCAATTTCTAATTATATCTATCCCAATTATACATTCTGGGACTGGGGAAATAACTACGGGATGCGTTCTGGGACCCACTGGGCCCACCGTGAGTCGGACTTCAGCCAAAACTCCATTTATCACCTGACCTCCATAGGCCCCTACTTTAACCGGAGGGCCACAATGCTTTTTAGGGTCTCCTGGGATCAGTGTCAACTCAGAACCAGTATCCAATAGGCCTCGAAAAGTCTGATTATTTCCTTTTCCCCAGTGTACAGTTACCCTAGTAAAAGGCCTCAGGTCCCTCTGGGGAAGGACAGGAGGAAGGCAAACAGCATAACTCTTTGGTATTGTGACAAGGTCCTTCCTCATTGGAACCTGACCACCCCTTCATTCAAGGGGTTCTGGGTCTGTGAACTGTCTCAATTCTGGAAACTGGCTAACTGGGCAGGATTTGCTACTCCTGAAATCCAGTGTTGACTTCCTGTCATTTGTTCTAGAACTTTTCTGCTAAAACCATCTGCCTGACCCTCATAATCCCTTCATCAATACTAAGCCAAGGAATATCAGGCATCCCTAACTCGCTGTTAGTAGGCCATGTTTTAATAAATACATCAGCCAACGATTCAAATAAACTTTTAACACCTTTTTTAACTGCTCGAGCTTCCATGTTAAACCTAGAATCTCTACTCAGTGGGCTTATATCGATAAACTCAATATGATCCAATTTTATATTCCTTCCACCACTATCCCACACCCTTAAAATCCATTCCCACACATATTCCTTAGGCTTCTGCTGGAATGAATCGGCAAACTCATTAATTTCTTTAGTGGTATAGCGCACCTCCTCATGGACCACACATTTTATCTCACCTTGAGGGGCTTGCTTAGACTTCAATCTGGTTATAGGTCTAGAGGCTACAATTGTTGGGCCCTGACCTGAGGGACATTAGTTCCCACTGGCAGGGGGGAATTAGTTTCCTCAGGCAAGGGTGGGGAGGAGGGATCTGCAGGGTGTGGATTCTCTGCTGAGGGTGGGCAGATTAATTCCTCAGATAAAGGAAATCCCTCAGAATCCTAGGGCTCAAAATCCTCATCATCATGGTTCTCCAACACCTCTCCATCCCAAGTTTCAGGGTTCCACCCTTTCCCCACCAGTGCTCTCAATTTAACTGCTGACACTCTTCATGGCTGGGAATTATATTTGCGTTGTAAATCAGCCAAACGTATAATAAGGGCTCCAGCTTGATTTTTTGCAGCTTTAGCTCTTTGGCTGCTGGAGAGATGATTATCTTCCAGAGCACACTTGGAAACCTTTAAACTGTTGTTTCAAATCCTGAGCTGGACATTTTTAATCACTGAGCTCCTTATTTTCCTCTATCACTTTATCCAGACATGCTAGCAGCAACAAGGCAACATCATTATTTTCCTTATTTTTCTGCAATTTCTCGAACGTTTTATATATAGAGTCGCTAAATTCCTTGCTTCTCACAAGAGGCGAGTTAGGTGAGTCAAATGGATCTATCTTCATAATTACATCAAATAGTCTGCACCAAGTTTTATCATTCCTCTTGATGCCACCAGGAAAGCCTTCAGTAACTCTAGGCTTCATTGAGTTGGAGAGCTGGCTCCAGAGACTACCAAGCCCACTAAAGAAATTCATCCTTTCAATTCTGTTTCTCTAGAACCGCTCCTGGTACCATAATCTGTATTAGTCAGGTTTCTGTTTCTAAAAAAACAATTCTGTTTCTAAAGAAACAGAAGCAACAGGATGAATATATATAGCTATATACAATTTATTGATTTGTTCACATCACAGAGTTCAAGGATTCCAACAGTAGCTGCACCACACTGGAAAGGCCAAGAGGAGAATCCAGGGAACTTCTCAGTCCGCAAGGCTGGATGTCTCAGTAGTCCCAATCCAGTGCTGAAGACCCAAATGGGTTCCAGGAGATCTGCTGGTCTCAGTACATGCTGGGATCCAAAAGGTTGATCACAGCAGCAAGACAAACTCACCAGATGAGAGAGGCAAGCCGCAGGAGAAAAAAAGGGACCAGCTCCTTCTGCCGTGGCCTTAAATACTGCCTGCCAGCAGAAGGTAACACCCACATTTGGGGTGGGCCATCCGGGTTGAGGCGGTCCAATCAGAAGACCCTTTTTCTCTTATTTGTTCCTTAGTCAAGTTGATACCCAGGATTAACCATCACAGTTTTTCATGTTTATTTTCCAATGTAGACCTATTAATTACCCTTCTCATTATGTACTGTTTAAAATGATAACCTAAACTTCTCAGTTTTCACATTTGTTCCCTGAAATACTTTACAGTTTTACTAAGTAAAGGTAATTTTCCGTATGACTCACACCTTATTTCCCCTTTATAATTGCCTGGAATCCAAATTTTCCCTCAAATTTCACATGTGCATCCTAAGCACTGGTTTAGAATCTACTGTCTAGGCCATTGTGTGCGTAGGGGGGTGCTCCTGAAGCACAGGAGCCCTGAAGTCATTCTAGATATGTAGATTTTAGGGTAGACTGACTCTGGGGTTGCTGGAAAAGGGTCTAAATTCTAAACCCTTGTAAGGGGCAGCTGTCTGGGTGGAGCCGCCCTTGGCTTTTGCAGCCTATGCCGGGTGGGTTTGGGTGCTGGGTGGGATTGGTTCAGTGTCATTTTGTCTTTAGGGAGGGGGGGATCCTGAAGCACAGGAGCCTGGGAGTGGCTCTAGACAGGTAGATTTTAGGGTAGACTGACTCTTGGGTTGCTGGAAAAGGGTCTAAACTCTAAACCCTTGTAGGGAGTGGCTGTCTGGATGGAGCTGCCCTTTGGCTTTGCAGCCAGTGCCAGGTGGGTTTGGCTCAGTGCCATTGTGTCTTTGTGCAGGGGCTCCTGAAGCACAGGAGCTTGGAAGTCACTCCAGACAGGTACTGGGGTGTGAGCTAAGTCAGGCATTACCCCCCCACACACAAGCTGGAATTGATGAGAGAGTATCAAAGTGGACTTTTTTGGAGAACCTTCAGAAGAGGAAGGGAAGAGTGACTTAGACTTCCAATAACCAATATATAAACAAAATTGAAAGCCTGAAACCTAGACAAATCAATACTCCATAAACAAGGAGGAGGAAAGAAAAAAAAAAAAAAAAAGGCTTGGAAGGAGGCAAGCAAAATCAGCCTCTAACATAGTTAAAAGACGTTTGTGATTTGAATCACAAAAGGGAAACCAACATGCCAGGGACACAATGAAGGGACAACACAGGAATGGTGCAGGATAATTCCACACCAAGCTCAACCAACCCTGTAGTAGATAGCTACAATGGGATCCCCCCTGGAGGTGACCCAAGAAACAGATCTTAGAGGAATAATTGCAGACCTATACAGAGAAATTAAAGAAAATAAAGAATGATTCAGAGAAATAAAGAGAGAGAATGCTAAACTCAAAAAGGGACCTAGAGGGATACAATGACAAACTTCAGAAAGAACTAAAGGAAGAGATTGACAAATTACAGAAAGAACTAGAGGGAGAAAAAAACAAACTCCGAAATGAAGTAGAAACACTTGAAAAGGAAGCCAACCAACGAAATAAGGAGCACCAAGAAGAGATTGAGAAGCTCAAAAAGGAAATGGAAATATTAAAGAAATCACAGGATGAAATGAAAAAGGAAATAGAACACTCGTCCATTCAAGAAGAAAGGAAAGGAAAAAGCCTCAGAAATAGAATGGAGGAAGCAGAACAAAGAATATCAGATCTGGAAGATAACACGGAGCAAGTAAAAAGCTCAAATAAAGACTATGAAAAATTTAAAAATACACAAAAGTGGAACAACCAGGAAATATGGGACACTATGAAAAGATCAAACCTCTGCATCATAGGAATAGAGGAAGGAGAAGAATCTCAAGAGAATAGTATTGATCAGATCTTCAACAGAATAATAGATGAAAATTTCCCCCAAATAAAAATAGACAAACCCATACAAATACAAGAAGCACATAGAACTCCCAATAGACAAGATCAGAAAAGAAGCTCTCCATGCCATATCATAGTTAAAATGCTAGACTCCCAAAACAAAGACAAAATTCTGAAGGTTACAAAAGAAAAACAAGTCACATACAAAGGGAAACCCATCAGAATTACAACTGACTTCTCAGTGCAAACCATGAAAGCAAAAAGATTATGGAGCAAAGCACTCCCAGTGTTAAAGGAATATGGATGCCAACCCAGAATATTTTACCCAGAAAAAATGTTGATTATAGTTGAAGGAGAGAGAAAAATCTTCCATGACATAAATATAATGATAGAATGCATGTCTGAAAAACCAACTCTTCATAAAATACTCGAAGCAATTCAAAGGGCAGAAGAGAGGAGCAACTATTCTCAAGCACCTAGGAAAAGAAACTAATAAGAACATAACTGTAGGAGTAGAATCAGAGACTAAAATTCCAAATGGATAATAAGGTGAAAGGAAGCAACATCCATCTTTCAATTATAACCTTAAATATTAATGGGCTAAACTCCCCAATCAAAAGGCATAGACTCGGAGAATGGATTAGGAAACAAAATCCATCTATATGCTGTCTACAAGAAACCCATCTCAATTTCAAGGATAGGCACCAACTTAAGGTGAAGGGATGGAAGAAATATTCCAAGCAAATAGAACCAAGAAGAAAGCAGGTGTTGCTATTCTAATATCAGACAAAATAGAGTTCAAAGCAAAAGAAATCAAAAGAGACAAAGAGAGCCATTACATCTTTGTTAAAGGAACAGTTGACGATGAAGATCTCACAATCATGAATATATATGCACCAAACGCCAGTGCACCAAACAATATAAAGACAATTCTTCAGGATATCAAGGCACATATTAACCCCAGCACACTAATAGTAGGGGACTTCAATACCCCACTAAGTCCTTTAGACAGATCAACAGGACAAAGGATAAACAGAGAGACATCTGAACTGAATGATACAAAACACCAAATGGACCTCACAGGCATCTATTGAATATTTCACCCAAACACCAGAGAATAAACTTTCTACTCAGCACCCCATGGAACATTCTCCAAAATAGAAAATATACTGGGACACAGGAAAAAGCTCAACAAATACAAAAAGATTGAAATAATCTCATGCATTCTATCAGGCCACAGTGTAATAAAACTCAATATAAACACCAGGATAAATCCTACAACCTACAAGAACACAAAGAGACTAAACAACACTCTCCTGAATAATGAATGGGTCAAGGAAGAAATAAAAAAAGAAATAAAAACATTCCTGGAACTGAATGACAATGATAATACAACACAGCAAAACCTATGGAACACTTTAAAAGCAGTCTTAAGAGGGAAGTTTATAGCTCTAAGTGCCGACATTTAAAAAAACGAAAACAAACAAACAAACAAACAAAAAAAAACAGAAAGAGCACAAGTGAATGATCTAACACTGCAGCTAAAAATATTTGAGAGACAACAACAAATGAACCATAAACTCAGCAGAAAGGAAGAAATAACAAAAATCAAAGGAGAGATCAATGAAGTAGAAATAAAGAAAACCATACAAAAAAAAATCAATGAATCCAAACGTTGGTTCTTTGAGAGAATAAACAAGATAGACAGACTTCTAGCCCAGTTAACCAAAAGAAGGAAGGAACAACTCCAAATCAATAGAATCTGTGACAAAAGGGGAAATATCACAACAGACAATGAAATGATCCAGATAATCATACGGGAATACTTTAAAAACCTCTACTCTACTAAGTTGGAAAACCTAGAAAAAATGGATGAATATCTGAAATCCTGGGACTCACTAAAGTTCAGCCAAGAAGAGATCGACAGCTTAAATAGACCAATAATACATGAAGAAATTGAAGATGTAATAAGTAGCCTCCCAACCAAAAATTGCCCAGGCACAGATGGTTTCATGGCAGAATTCTATAAAATATTCCAAAAAGACTTACAACCATTACTACTCAAGTTGTTTAGAAGCATACTAATGGAGGGAGTTCTCCCATATTCCTTCTATGAAGCCAGCATCACGCTATTACCAAAACCAGGTAAAGATACCACCAAAAAGGAAAACTACTGACCCATCTCCCCCATGAAGACAGATGCCAAAATTCTAAACAGGATACTGGCAAATCGTATACAGACCCACATCAAGAAGATCATCCATCATGACCAAGTCAGATTCATACCAGAGATGCAGGGATAGTTCAACATATGAAAATCAATAAATATCATCAAGCATATAAATGGACTGAAAGACAAAAACTACACCATCATCTCAATTGACGTGGAGAAAGCCTTTGACAAAATCCAGCATCCCTTCATGTTTAAAGTCCTAGAGGGACCTGGATTGGAGGGATCATTCCTCAATGTAACCAAAGTCATATACAGGAAACCCAGAGTCAATTTCATATTAAATGGTGAAAGGATAGAAGCTTTCCCCTTAAAGGTAGGAACTCGACAAGGCTGCCCCCTGTCACCACTCCTTTTTCAAAATAGTGCCTGAAACCCTTGCTAGGGCAATAAGGCAGAAAAACTGGAATTAAAGGGGTTCTGGGGCTGGAGAGATGGCCTAGCGGTTAAGAGCACCGACCGCTCTTGCAGAGGACCCGGGTTCGATCCCCAGCACCCACATGGCGGCCGAGAACCGTCTGAAACTCCAATTCCAGGAGAACTCCAGTTCCAGGGGAATCCGAGACCCTCTTCTGACCTCTGCGGCATTGCACGACACGGGTGCACAAACTTGCATGCAGACAGTACATTCATACACATACAGAAATAAATAAAATTAATAAAAAAAAAGGAGTTCTAATTGGAAAAGAGGAAGTCAAGCTATCCCTTTTTGCTGATATGATTGTCTACTTAAGGATGCAAGGAACCCACCAAAACTCCTAGAAATGATAAGACACTCAATAAAGTGGCAGAATACAAAATAAACTAAGAAAAACCATAGGCTCTCTTGTAAACACAAACAACAACAACTGAAGAAGGAATACAAGGAGACCTTCCCACTTCACAATAGCCGTCAAAAAAAAAAAAAAAAAAAAAAAAAAAAAAAAAAAACCTAGGAACAAACCTACCCAAAGACACCAAGGATCACTATAACAAAAATTTTTAAACCCCTGAAGAAGGAAAATTGAGGAAGATATCAATGACAAACCTCCCATGCTCATGAATTGGGAAAATAAATACGTAAAATGGTCCATTCTACCCAAACTCAGTACAGATTTAACTGCATCCAATCAAAACCCCCAAGAGCTTCTCACAGGCTGGAGAAAAAAGGTCCTCAATTTCATTTGGAAAAACACAAGACCCCTATAGCCAACAGCAACCCAGGGAACCAAGAGCACTACAGGGGGGAACTCTATACCAGACATCAAACTAATACTACAGGGCTATAGTCATAAAAACATCTTGGTTCTGGCACAAAAAACAGACAGTTGACCAATGGAAAAACTGAAGATCCAAACAACTGAGCCACATACAATTTCAGTTACCTCATATTTTAAAGGGGCCCAAGAAGACCACAATGGAGGAAAGACAGCATCTCAGCAAGTGTTTTTTGGCAAAACTGCTCACCACCTGAGAAGAATGAAATTAAACCCCTACCTCTCACCCTGTACAAAAGTCACTCCAGATAGATCAAAGACTCAGTGTGAAACCAAAAACTATGGAGTGATAGAAGAAAAACGTGGCACAAAGAAACTACAAGACGTAGGCATAGGAAAAAGACTTCTAAATCAGAGAGCAGCTGAACAAGAAATAGATCGACAATTGACAAATGGGACTCATTAAACTCAAAGCTTCTACACAAAAGAAAAATCAAGGAAGTGAAGAAAAACCCCAGAGTGGAGACTCTTCACTGCAGATACATCAGACAAAGCATTAATTTCCAGAGCATACAAAATACTCAAAAAACAAAGAAAGAAAACAAATGAATTATTCAAAAGATGGTGCAAATAACTGAATAGAGACTTCACAGAGGAGGAATTAGAGATGGTTGAAAAACATCTTAAAAACTGTTCAAAGTCACTAATAATTAGGGAAATGCAAATTAAGACCACTCTAAGATATCATCTCATCCAGGAAAGACTGGCCAGGATCAAGAAAACAAATGATACCAAGTGCTAGAGAGGTTGTGGGGAAAGGGGAACACTCATCCATTGCTGGTGGGAATGTAAACTTGTACAGCCACTATGGAAAGCAGTGTGGAAAACCCTTGGAAGACTCAAAATGAGTTGCCATGACCCATAAAACCACTCCTGGGTATATACACACAAGATCTCATCTTCAGAATACATGCACAGCTAATTTTTTGCAGCTCGTTTCACAATAGCAAAAAGCTGAACCAACCCAATGCCCCTCAACTGACGAGTGATAGGGAAAATGTGTGTACATGTACACAATGGAGTTCTATGCAGCATCAAAAGAAAGACAACATCATGAACTTTCAGGAAATGGATGATGCTAGAATATATTTAATTGAGTAACACAGTCCCAGAAAACAAATGAGAAGGTATCCGCATCTGTGGAATGCTAGCACCAATAACACAATGGTAAATATTTCTTTGTTGGATCTTTTTAAAATAAAAGAACAAAGAAAGACTGCATCAGAAAACTGCCTGAAATGGTGAAAACTGAGGGTGGGAAGGTTGGGAGAGGACACGGGTCTACATTCTATTCATGTATATTTAATTTAAAATTCATGGTATTTTACTTAAAATCTATATAAGAATAACTTTGGATTAACATATACAAATCTTCTCTATAATTTTTTTGTTATCATATACAGTAAATATCTTATAACATTCTCTTTTACCTGTAAGATAATTTAACTTAAGGAATTAGTGTTGCTTCCCAAATTAACAACTGCAGTCACCCAAAAACAGCTTGGATAAATTGTTATGAAATTTACACCTTAATTTCTGTCTATAGTATGGTATACAGTCTGCCTTTTTTGAGACTCATGGGTCAAAAATAAGAAAAACTAAAATAAAAAGGTGGGATACAGTTAATATAAAACTTTTAGTAGAGTCAAAAACTTGTAATAATTTATGCGTGGCGGGTGGCACACAAACCTTTTAATCCTAGCACTTGTGGAGGCAAAGGCAAGGAGGAACTTCGTGAGTGAGTTGCAAGCCAGGCTTGTCTAAGAGTGTAGTTCCAGGACAGCTGGGGCTACAAGTAGACCTGTCTCGAAGACAAAAAAAAAAAAAAAAAAAAAAAAAAACCCAAAGCTTTAAATTTAATCTTAAAACTAACTATGGGAAAAAATTTTTATGTTCCCACAGGTCAAAACGTCACCAACTTAACGTCTGAGAAAGAAGGATACGGCCTTGCATTGTGTACATTTTACCAAGAAATACCAGCAGAGAAGTTGGCCCATCTCAACACTAAAAGGAAGAAAAGCCTCAGACTGCTACAGGCATCAAACATCTCTGTGGATAATACTTGTAACAACTGTTTATAGTGAGTCCTAATGAACCTTACTTCCAGGAGCTGCATAGTTTTAATATGAGAGACTTCCTTACCTCTCTTGCACAGAACAAAGAGAAAAACATGGTGGTAATGAAATCATTCTCTAACTGTAAATTAGAGCTGACTGTTATAGAGGTGATCTCTTATAAAACTGGTAAAACTGCCTTCTTTAATTGACTAATAGACATAGGAACTATGAAAAGGATTATTCTCTATTCAGAACCAAATATAATACTAAAGTCTCTTTAAGCTATGCATATAAGCAAAATATTTTAATACAGGAGAGCTCTGATATCACCAATGGATTATTCTGTCAAGGAGATGTTGGCCAGGGGATCCAAGCCCCCTCAAAAGGTAAAGGCTTCTTGCCTGTAAACTGGGATACCTGCAAGAAGAGAGGCAGTTAGGCCCTGCTGTGGAAGACCTGATGTGAGCATGGGAAGGTTGTATTGAGAGCACACTTGCAAGTGTAAAGTTTGTCTTTGGAATACTAGAGAGTGTTACCAAAGGCCACTAAACCAATAAAGCAAATGTTGGTCTCCTTGATTCAAGCAAGACTCCTCTGTCAACATCAGCTACACCTCTCCTGCCTGGAAATACTGTGCAGTAGTGGCAGCCAAATGTCTGTATATCCCAAATCTATTTGGCTATTAGCTCTCTCCTTGGAGGAATAACTCACGGCTGATGCCACAAGCTTACATACTCTCATGATTAGGAGATGTTATAAGCCCCAGTAATACCTTGTCATCTTTTAGAGAAAAAATGTAATTCGTGGATTAGCATACCATCCAAACATCTGTATCTATACCAAAGTAGCCTACCATAATAATTAGTACTGTTAAAATACCTATATATCTAATTGCTTGTGCTTCATTAGTAGGATTGAAAGGTTATTCCTGGACAAAATATCAGCCCATAAAAGGAAACAGCCAGAACTGATCAGAGTCCAAAATGACATCTCCAGACAAAGTAGACTGTTCAGCTTCTTGTCTGCCTGTGCCCGTTTTCTAATTCTAGGGTACAATCTGCAGAAGAAGGGGCATGGTAGAACGTAAGGGTTGCAATTGGGATGAATGTTAAAACTACAGTAATATAGACTGGACACTTATTTGATAGGTTTGATGGTACATACAAGCCCCTCCAGCTGGATGGTGGGAGCCTTGGGCTGTGTGGGTTTGGGCACAACTGTTTGCGAATTGGTTTTACTTGAAGGATGCTTGTGCTCATAAAAAAATAAATTAAAAAAGGAGCTAGATACTGAAAAGTCTTTAAAGTAGGTTTTCATGCCAGGTCTGCAGAAGGCCAAGAGCTTGGAGAAAGATAGTCATTAAAATACACTCTGTAAGGTTTGCAGCTTAAAAGAGTATACTTAAAAATAACATATATTTATATAAAGAGGTATTTCAGTAGAGATTTGCACAGAAATACAAAATAAACCATATAAGTTAATGGACTTGATTTCTCTGAAGTCATAGTCTGGTCATATAGCTTTAAAGAGCAAAGTGTATATTGGGTAAAATATATTTGGCAGGTATTCATCTCTGCCCAAGCTTTGACCACATATTATAGGATATTTTAAGGCTTAGTGAAATGTTTAGATTAGTTAAATTTGGTTGTAGGTTTTGGTGAAAATGATAATACATTTGAACTAATTGGGAATAGAAAAATGTGAATTTTTTTTATTTGTACTGAACTTCCAATAATAACTTTGGGGTTAAGCTATACAAATAGTCTCTATATTTTTCTGAGTTATACAATATCAACTTGTAACACTTTCTTTTAGTTGTAGGACAATTTAAAGGAATTAAGTTTAAGTTTACTTCCCAAATAAGTAGCATCCAGTCAATGATAAACTGTTTGGGTAAATTTAATGAAAACTTATGTCTTGGCTCCTGTTTATGGGTATGTGTAATGCAACTTAGGCATGTATAGGTCAAAACATAAAAATTTTAAAAACAGAAAGGGAGGTTGGAGGTGGTGTAGTATATCTTCTGGGATACAAATGGAAAACTCTGTGTTCCAAACCTATTGATAAATTTTCAAATTTTGAGATCTTGAAACTAACAATGGGAGGAGATTCGTATGTTCCCACAAGTAAAAACACCAATCTAAATGCCTGAAAATGTACAACTTTTGGCTGAGCAGGATCGACTGGGAAATGCTAGCAGAGAGGCTGACCAATCTGAACATTAAAGAAAGAGGAACCTCACACTGCCTGAGTCACAGATACTGAGCATCTCTCTGAATTCTATATGGGTTAACTGTTTATAATGAGCCCTAATGAAGTTTACCTTCCAGATGCTGAGAAACCTTCCTATCTCTCCCTTTTATATGAAAAAGAAAAACATGATGGTAAGGAAGTCATTCCCTAACTGTAAACTAGAGCCAACTGTTATAGTGGTAATTTCTTATAAAACAGGTATAACTACCTTTCTTAATTGACTGATAGACATAGGAACTGTGAAAGGATAATTCTTTATTTAGAGCCAAATTCAATAGTAAAGTCTTTATAAGCTGTGTAATTAAGCAAAATATATTAATACAGGAAAGCTCTGATATCATCAATGAATTATTCAGCCTAGGAGATATTGGCTAGGGGATCCAAGCCCCCAAAATTATAAAGGCCTTTGCCTATAAGTGGGATATATGCAAGGAGAAAGGTGGTAAGTCCCTGTTGTGAAAGACCTGGTGGAAGCATGAAAAGATGTTCTGAGACATCACTTGCTAATGTACAATTGGCCTTTGAAATGCCAGAGAGCATTACCAAAGGCCACTAAAGCAATACAGCAAAATATTGGTCTCCTTGAGACAAGCAAGACTCCTCCATCAGTATCAGCTACACCTCAACTGCCTGGAGATACTGTGCAACAGTGGCATCCAAGTGTATATATATATATATATATATATATATATATATATATATATCCCAAACCTAATTGGCTATTAGCTCTCTCCTTGGAGGAATAACTCACAGCGGATGCCACAAGCTTATGTCCTCTAGTGGTTAGGCGATGTTATAAGCCACAATAAGAACTTGTCACCCTTTATAGAGAAACCACAGTTTGCGGATTAGCATACCATCCAAGCATCTGTGTCTATGCTCACAGCTTAGCTTGACATAATAAGTGGTACTGCTTAAATGCCTGTACATCCAATAGCTTGTGCTTTGTTAGTATGACTAAAAAGGGTATCACTGGGAAAGCTGTCAATCCATGAAGGGAA
>VZQC01011446.1:3103971-3124483 GCA_009823505.1 Rhizomys pruinosus | reverse complement strand
AGAATATGGCAGAATTCCAAATCAGTATACTGATCTGTAGAAAGAGTGCTATCCAGATAGAAAAGGCCAAATAGAAGAGAGAAGTATCTTTACTTAAATAAATGGTTAAGAAAAGTAATGTAGTGTTTCTCAAGGGTTCAGGAATTATTGTCACCAGTCAGAATTTGAGAAATACAGGAGTCATGGTCCCCAGCACATTCCGTTCAGCTAGTCTAGCTGGCCTGTGCAGTGATGGACCTTGAAGAGTGACAGGAGTTTAACTTAAGCAGGTGGTGACTGCAGCTGCAGCTGTTGTTACATGTGTTTTTCCCTCCTGGAACAAACTGAGGCATTCCATAATGCCTGATATACTAGCATAATTTAAACAAATATTTCATTTCTGTATATGTTAGGAAACCTCATCAGAATCCATTTGTATATATATATATATATATATATATCATATATATACATTATATATATATATATATCTTTATTAATCTGTCTCAGAAATACATCAATTTACCTCTTTTTGGTGCAAGTCTGTAAAATCTGTTTGTTTATTTCCACACAGCCAATAGCTTTAATAGGTCTGGGGAGGGCATCCTCTACAATGGGTGACATCACCTGCCAGTGGCCAAACCTCCATACCATCACATATCATCTCAACTATTGGGATGTATTAAAAATAGGGAAAGCTGAAAACCAAGCTAACTCATGACTTCTGAGTATGTGCTAGAAGACAGGGGATCCCCTGTATTTCTTTGCTCTGCCTGTGTGCTAAGCAGATTGGTAGCCAGCATATGCTCAAGATATGTCTGAGACCAGGAATGTTGTCCCACTCTCCCACTTCTGTTTTTGTCCCCACAAGCTTAGAGAGCATGATAGTAGTGGTGGTGAGTTTGCCTTTGTCTGGCCCAAAGAGCCATGATTATTTTGCAAAAGCAATAAGCAATGTCCATGTGTGAACCCAGTTAGCAGCATCTGTGTCCAATTCTTGTACAAGTCATCAGAGAATTAACGAAAATGGTTGTGTCCCAGGGTGCCCAAGTCCAATTGGAGAGGTTTGCCTACACAAACATGCTGATCAAATAAAAGTTCAGTCTGTTTATGTGGCAGGTCATTTCCCTGCTGAGGGGTGTGGATGAGGTTTGTAGGGTGTTTGCAATGGATACTCCTGATGCAACTGCTCCTGTAGCCAAGGAGGATGGCCTCTGTGACTCCTTTATTATGATGATGAATTAATGCATGTCTAGTTTGCTTTTCCCGAAGTGTGGTCAGATTCACCAACAACTTTGCAACTGCTGGAGTTCTGTGACACCTGGTTTGCTGCACTTTTAGTTACCAGTGCAGCACACAAGAGGGAGACCTGCAGTGGGACTCTGGTGGGTCCCATTCCTGGAGGTCTCAGGCTCTGCTCCTGTGGCTGAAGTGCCTAGAGACCCTCCCACGTCACCCTTGGTGCCTGGCAGAGCAGCATTCTCTTGGATTTCTTCTGCCCTTTTCTGGAAGCTCAGAAGCGCCAGCTTCTCTGATGGCAGTTCCTGGTCGATCTCTTGGAGTTCAAGGACAGACCGTCCTTGCCTGAACCCAGATGGGGTGAAGCTCTGCCTTGATCCTATCATAGGACCTCTTCCAGTCTTGTCTAATCCCCCATGCCTTCTACCTCCTCCCTGTAACCTGCCATATCCTCTATTATCTTCTCCATATCTATTCACATCATTATGTTCATCTTGTGTGTGATGGCTGTAGTTTTCTCTTTGTGAATGATAAGACTTCTGGTTTTCTTATAGGAATCATGCTGCTGACAATTTGACTGGTCTTCATATGAGGCTGGATGCTGATCATAATCTGACTGTTGGTCATATGAATTTATTGACCATAGTCTGACTATCCACATGAAAGTCCTCTTTCACCTTGGCCTCCTGACAATCCCTTGTTTTGCTGTCCCTGGTTATTATAAGTTTGCTGGCCATACGAGCTATGCTTTTGAGTCACATAACCCCCAGAGAACTGTGAATAAGCTGATCGATTTTGTTCATAACTGGAGTATCCACCATAGTTTTGTCCATATGAAGAATCAGTCATCTGCCCATAATCAGAACACCTTTGGGGGCTTGTCCACAGCCTTGACTACTTTGATTTCCATAGGAAGAATAATTTTGCTGCTCATCCCCAGATTGAATTCAACTTCTAGAATCTGACATGACTAATGGCCAAGGCTGTGGCCAAACCCCTATGGCCTGCAGAGAACAAGGAAAATGAAAGCCAGGCTGCCCATCTGCCAGAGGTGTTCTAAGTGTGATACCATGGGCAGAGGCCAATTGTGGGGCCTCAGTAACCCAACTTAACTGTTTTATGTGATAAGTTAATGCAAGACATTCTGACTCCTGCTTTCCTTAAGACTTCTTATTAAGACATACCATTGATGATATGCTGATTTAAGATAGAAAGTGAAAAGCATCAAGTATTCTAGATGTAACTGGTAGGGAAGACAGTAGCATGGCATGAAGTATAGAGGACAATGCCTTTTTTTATTTTATTTATTTTTGTATGTGTATGAATATACTGTCTGCATGTAGGTTTGTGCACCCGTGTCATGCAATGCCTCGGAGGTGAGAAGAGGGCGTTGGATTCCCCTGGAACTGGAGTTCTCCTGGAATTGGAGCTCCAGACAGTTTTCAGCCGCCATGGGGGTGCTGGGGATTGAACCTGGGTCCTCTGCAAGAGCAGTCGGTTCTCTTAACCGCTAGGATATCTCTCCAGCCCCAACAATGCCTTCTCAAGTATAAAATAGTCACCTTACTACAGAATGAAAGGAACTCAATGGTTCCAAAACATTGGTCTCTAGCTTTATTTCAAAGGAACATCTGCCATGTTTAAATATATTTCCCCCCAAAATAAATAAATAAATAATAAAATAAAATAAATAAAAATAAATAAATATATTTCCCAGTCCATTTGCTGAATCATATTAAAAGGTGCTGGTTTTAAACAAGGCAAGTATCTCCAGTACATGTCGGTAAGCTTCTTAGCCTTTTGAACCATATGAACAAGTAGATAAAATGGCAGAGAAGGATGCCTGTTCTTCTTTTGCATTAAGTTCTCTGTGGAGAAATAGTAATGCAAGCTATGAAATTTTTGGAACAAAGCCCCAGTATATTTGTAATTAAGTACTTTCCTGATGAAAAACACTTTTTACTTGTCACTAGGACTTTAGAGGCAGTGAACCTATAATATTGTGCCATCAAATCCCTAATTAACTAAAACTGCCCACTGTGCAGTAGACTTGTCAAATGTCTGATCTCTGGAGCACATATCAGCATTCTCTCATGAAATAGAAAGATATGTATTTACATACTCTCTAAATATTCTGTGTGAATTGTCACATAAGTATGATTTCAGGGGCTGGAGAGATGGCTCAGCAGTTAAGAGCACCTACTGCTCTTGCAGAGGACCTGGGCTCGATTCCCAACACCCACATGGCCACTAAACACCATCTTTAACTCCAGTTCCAGGGAAATCCTGACACCTTCTTCTGACCTCTGCGGCATTGCAAGACACAGGTGCACCTACTTACTTGAAGACAGTACACCCATATACATAAAAAATATAAAAGTATGATTTCAGAAGACTAGGTTTAATAACAAATGAGTGGATTACCTCTGCTGACTCTAGAAGTCAGCCTTTTTCCCTGGCCACTTCTCTCATTGCTCAATGGATTAATGAAGATGGTACCCATGATGGGAAAGATGGAAACTGCATATGAACAGCTATCTGTATTCACACTCCCAGGGCCAACTGTCAGTGTTGTCTTCCTGCTAGTAGCAATTAACACCTATGAATCCCTCTTCTTGCTCCATTTCCTAGAATGAATTGCCAGCTACCTGAAAGAAGCTTAATACCATGGGATATTGGATAACTTATGTGGTGAAAAATATCATCCATTGCCTTCCTGGAAGAGACACTCACACTGTATATAGATCCCTATCCACGTACAGCATGTTCTTACAAAATTTCCATTCATGAACCTTCAGAATTCACCATATTGGGATCCTGAAATTTTGCTCCTATGAGCTTACAGCAATGGTGACAACATTCACAAGACGTGCAAAACCTAGTATAGGGCTGTTGAAATGGACAGCAGGCCCCAATATTAAATGAAAATTGGAAAGCTGATTACTGCTGGATAAGGAAGGGTTATCTTCTTTAAGGAAGTGACTCTCCATAGGCTGACTACTACAGTAGATGAACTTGCACTTAAGGACATCTGAGGACACTAACTTGAATTTATAGGCCTTAACAAAAATGACAGAATGCATAAAATCCTGGGGGGGGTATGGAAGGGTGCCAATGGGGAAGGGGATATAAAGAGGCCTAAGATGTCATATAACTTAAAATTCAATAAAAATACATTTTAAAAAAGAAACTCATCTCATGGAACATCAAATGGTATCAATGGACACATTTTCATAAGACTCTGTTCCTTTCCTTTTCTCCACTACCTTAAGGCAGTTGATTTATAAAAACAGTAGAATGGAGTTTGGAGACTCCCAGGATACATTACTTTCTACTGTGAGTCTGGGCGAAGTTCTTTCTTTGATTTCTCTCTCTCTCTCTCTTTTTTTTTTTTTTTTTTTTGGTCCTTTTGAGACAGGGTCTCCCTGTACCCCCAGCTGTCCTGGAACTTACTCTGTAGACCAGGCTGGCCTTGGACTCACAAAGATCTGCCTGCCTCTGCCTCCCAAGTGCTAGGATTAAAGGCGTGCTCTACCACACACAGCTTGATTTCTCTTTTAAAGCATGCATTTAATACAATGATGCTGCTGTTTTCAAGGCCAGAACTCTTCTCCACACTTTAATCACTGGTGATTTATTAGCATGATTGTTTTCACTTCTACCACATGAAGAAAGTATTGTGTAGGTATGTGAGAGAGACATCAACGGCCATGCACCAGAAGCATAGCCTGCTCTATAATAGTTTGTCATTTGTAATTCTAAACCAACAGTCTCCTCTGAGTGGGGCTACTGAAGTGCTGGTAATGATCGTGTTGATTATCAAGAGAAAAATGGGCATGCTGCCATGTAGGTGAAATGGCAAATAGCGAAGGATAAACCAAAAAGAATTTAAATTTAGAGAAGAGAACCCTCTCTTCTAGTTGTTGGTCAGTTTAGTTCAAGAGACACCCAAAATAACATAGCAATTGCCACAGCTGTTAATCCACTCTGAAAAATGAAAATAAAACACTATTCCTGAAAACAGGACATATTTTAGATACAAGACCAAAAGTGAGTGGAAAATAACCTGGAAGACCCCCAAACCTCCACCCAGGAAGACAGAAGACTAACTGCCAAGTTGTCAGAAGATATTTTGCAAACCACCAAGGGACAAAGTCAATCAGTAGTCCTACCAAGCTGTAAAGTCTAATGAATAACAATGAATGACCCAAAAAATTATTGCTATTGTTGCTACTAGTGACACTTTTATCTTGGGGGTAATCAACAGCTGTCTAATTGGAATCAAAGTCCACTCAGTGGGAGGGAACTTATCTGTGATACTGGAAACATAGCCAAATACATATAGCTGTAAAGGTAATAGATCTTATAGAAAAATCTATTTTTCCACATCTCCAGATGAATATAATTAATTACTGTATTCTACATATACATCTTCATATTTAAAGACAAGTGTAACTCTCACCACTCATCAAAGAAGCTTCTTGTTGCAACAGATGGATATTAACACGGAGTTCCACATATGGTGAAGCAGAGAGAATAAGATGCTTTTCTCTGACACATCTTTAATGCAGCCTCTATGCATAAGATAAATACATATAACAACTCTCACCAGAGAAGTTTCCTTATGCAGCAGATGGCGATTAACACAGAAACCCACAACTGGTCAATGTGCAGAGAGGAAGAGGCTTCAGAGTGTTTTTCCCTGAATAAGACACCTATTATAAGCATCTGTCTCTCAGTGTTCAGGCATCATTGCAGAAGAGGGGAATAAAAAAGTTGTAAGAGCCAATAGTGGTGGATGAACACAGGAAACAGAGTTTCCCAGAGAGCTAGTCAGTTACTCATATAAACACACACCAATGGTAACAGCATGCACAAGTCTCATGCAAGCTCAACCAGGGTTAGAGCACAGACAGAGGGGAGTAGGTAAGAAATTCCAACACAACCTATGGAACTTTCTGCAACTGATGGCTGCTTGGAGGAGAAAAGACAGTCTCACTGTAGCAAGCCACTTTATGAAGAGTTAATATGTCTTGAAACTTGGTGGCTTTTGGCATACTTCCAGAGGTAATGTTCAATGAAAGGACAAACACACACACACACACACACATAACAGCAACAACAACAACAACAACAACAACAACAACAACAAAAACTATGTGATCACTTCAAGTAGTTTACCAAAAACGCAAAACGCTGTGAAAAAAAAATCTGTTCTTAAGTTCTTGAAAAACACACTGATTGGGCTGAAGTTATTTCAGGGAGCAGACATTTCTGATAAATAAGTTTACTTTAAAGCTCCCTTTGACTAATAACATCTATATATTGTATTCCTTAACATACTATTCTATGTAACTTGTCTTATGTGTTCTTGGCACAATATTTCCTGTAAACTCAACTCATCCATTATTTTAGTATTGAATAAAAACTCAGGACTTAGAAGTGTCTTCATCTCTATCTTCCTGTCCTTTCAACTCTTCATCCACTGAACTACTATATCTGCTGACTGATGTTGGACACAAAGGGTATAGTACATACTAGGAACACAGATAGAAAGGGAAAGTAAGCTCTGAGTAAGCTCTGGGATTGCAGTCATGGAAAATTCCCACTCACTTCAGGCAGAATACATTGATATTTTGCAGGATCTTATAAAAAGCTCATGAGTGAAAATGAAACATTCATGTTTTGAAATTTTATCTCATTTAGTTCATAAACATTGGTATTGGTTTCATCCTTCAGGAAGAGCCACATTAAATCTAAATCTTGGAAATGAAAGCTCTGTGGCAAGCTCCTCAACAAAGGTAATGCATTCCTCTGAGGGTCTGGTCTTTGTGCAATTTTATCACTCTGGCTTTGGAACCCTTACAATCAGAATCCGAAGAATCAAATATAAAGAATAGAAGTGATTCTGAGCCTGATAAAGAAATGGAAAAAGTAGTCTTCAAAATTAATTTGAATAAGAATATTAAAGAAAGAACCAGTAAAGTTAGAAATATATTCAAACTCCTCTAAGGAAGAAAGTAACAGCAGAAATAATGGACGCAATGAGTGCTCCAACTCCCGTTAAACTAGAGGCTGGTCAAGCAATGGCTCAATTATTATTATTACTTTATATAAGAGGAAAAACAAATCCTATAAAAAAGGAACGGTAGATTTGGAAGTACTGTAAAAAGGGCATTTTGGCAAACTTTTATTAATGATACTAGACTTGAGATTAAAGTCATTAATGATACAATATTTAATGGATTACTAGATATGGGGGCTGATGTAACTATTGTTTCTTTTTTTTAATTTATTTTTATTGATGCTTTGTGTTTTTTTTCATACATCATTTTCCAATTCAGTTCAGGCATATATCCCCTTCCCTTCCCCCCCACCCCACCCCTACCCATCGCAGATCGTGCATTCTGCCGTAAGTTTTCTGCATCTTTCTCTGCTTTTTTGTTTTGTTTTGTTTTCATTTTTTTTAACAATAGGTGATAATTTGTGAGTATAAGCATCCTTCATGTAAAACCAATTTGCAAGCAGTTGTGCCCAAACCCACACAGCTCATGGGTCCCACCATCCTGAAAGGGGGGGGGCTTGTATGTTCAATCAAGTTGATCAAATGAGTGTCCAGTCTATATTGTTGTAGTTTCACCATTAACCCCAATCGAAGCCCTTACATTCTACCACGCCCCCTCTTCCGCAGATTGTTCCCTAGGCTTAGAAAAGGGGCACAGGTGGATGAGAAGCAAAACACTCTACTTTCTCTGGAGCTGATGTCTTGGTCTCTAGTCAGTTCTGGCTGTTTTCTTTCATGGGCTTCCAGCTTGTCCAGGCTTAACCTTTCGATCCTACTAATGAAGCACATGCAATTAGATATTTAGGTATTTAAACAGTATAATATATAGCCTTTCGATCCTTCTAATGAAGCACACACAATTAGATATATGGGTATTTAAACAGTACTAATTGTTATGGTAGGTTACTTTGGTATAGACACAGATGTTTGGATGGTATGTCAATTCATGATCTACATTTTTTCTGTTAAATATGACACGGTCTTACTGTAGCTTATAACATCTCCTGACAATTAGAGGATGTAAGCTTGTGACATCAGCCGTGGGTTATTCCTCCAAGGAGAAAGCCAATAGCCAATATTGTTTCTTTTTTTAAACAAGGTTTGAGTATGTTTTTGAATAAAATAATAACATTAAAACTATATTGTCATTTATGCTAATTATGACTTCTGCATTTTACTTAAACATTGTATTATCAAATATCAAACTATCATTCATTAAAGAATTACAGAGGTAAGTTCTGAGGTCTCTGGTCACAAAATCTTAATCAATCAATCAATCACTATGTAACTTTGTTACCATTTTCTTTCTTTTTGATAAAAGCATTTAAAATCAACAGTCTTAGAAAGATTCAAGCATACACTACAAAACTGTCCATTATGGCTACCATGATGTACATTAGATTCTCACAGTTTGCTCATTTTGTGTAAATACAATTTTGTAGCTTTTATCCAATAATTTATCATTTCCTGTTTTAACTATATAAAGCCATCCCCATAAAACCTCTCTTTATGTATGCTTTGTTATAAAAATACTGTATTTAGTACAATGTTACTCCATTAGCATCAAATTCACAGCTAAGAGCTTGTAGTTTATGCTTTGAACAAAGCTTATAAAATAAAATGTATTTTCTACTTGAAGCATGTCACAGCCTTCTCACACTCTAGAACTCTAAGCAACATTTCAACTCTGTGCTTTGGGAACATCTGTCTCAGTTTTTGTTGTTCATGATTCTACTCTGAGCTTTTTTTTACACTCCTTAAAAATAGCAAATTTAAAAATCTGAAGTTAAACTATAGGTTAATTTCAAAACATATTTAGGGATTCACAGTTTAACCATAAGCTTGTATACAGGCAAAAAATTATAACTTTACATTTCTAAATTGCATAGAGTTGATATATATTTTAATATACTTAAAAAAGAGATTTGTTATTTCTCATAAATCTTAGAACTGAAGAAAATCAACACATATTCTTCAAGCTATATCTATAGTGATAATGGTCAATGTGATATTATCTTTACTGACCTATTACTCACTTTGACTTATACATAGGGATTTAGTTTTAGGAGCCACAAATGAGGGATAACATACTTAGTTAGTTTTTCTGAGACTGTGTTACCTAACAGCATAACAGCTTCCAGCTCCATACATTTGCCTAAAAATGAATGTTTCCCTTCCATTCCCTCTCCAGCATTTGGTACCCCCTACTTCCTTGATCATAGCCAGTCTTACCAGTGTAAGATGCAATCTTTAAAGCGGTTTTATTTTGCATTTCCTTAATTACTAACAATGTTGAGCACTTTTTTTCTTTCTTTAATTGATGATTTGTGTATTTCATACATTATTTTTCAGTCCAATTTAGACACATTCCCCTCTCCCTGACCCCCACCCCACCTCAGTTCATGCCTTCTGCCATATGTGTCTTGCATCTTTCAGTCTTTCCAGTTTTGGAAAGAGGCTTGCTGTTTGGGGCAGAATTTAACTGTATCAGGCAGTTCTTTGACTGAGTCTTTATGTTGTTTTTCCCTCTCCTTTGCATTGCTCCAAAATATGCCTATATAAATTTTTATGCATTTATTGATGTTTTGTGTATTTCAGACATCATTTCTCAGTTCAGTTTAGACATTTTCCCCTTTCCTGTCCCCTCACCCCACCCCAGATCATGCATTCTGCCATAAATGTCCTGCACCTTTCTCTCCATCTTTTTTTATGTTTAGGAATTCACATTTTCTTCCTTTAATTTTATATTACTCTAAAATATGAATACATACTTTCCACTCATATACAGTAATTAAAGAGTCTGAAAGTAAATGGTGGATCAATTCTAGAGCCCGTTAAGAGATTTACATTATAACAACATAGTTGGTTCAGATAAATAGAAATATAACAATAATGTTGTTCAGCTTGCTCATCATCTGGGGACCTGGTTGTTAGCATTTACAAATGAGGGAGACCATTCGCTGCTTGTTTTCCTGGGACTGTGTTACTTCACTCAGCATAATGGCCTTGATTTCTATCCACTTACCTGCAAATTTCATGATGTCATCTTTCTTTATCGCTGAGTAGTACTCCATTGTATAGATGTACCACATTTTTGTCATCCATTCATCAGTTGAGGGGCATTTGGGTTGGTTCCAGCTCTTCACAATTGTGAAGAGAGCTGCAGTAAGCATGGATGTGTATGTATCTTTGTGGTAGGATGAGTCTTATGGGTATATACCCAGGAGTGGTATGGCTGGGTCAGGTGGTAGGCTCATTCCAAGTCCTTTAAGGGTTCTCCACATAATGGTTGTACAAGTTTACATTCCCACCAGGAGTGGATGAATGTTCCCCTTTCCCCACAACCTCTCTACCATTTGATGTCTTAGCCAGTTGTATGGGAGTAGGATGATATCAGAGAGTGGTTTTAATTTGCATTTCCTTAATTATTAATGATGTTGAACACTTTTTTTGATGTTGAACACTTTTTAAGATTTTTTCAGCCATCTTTAATTCCTCACCAGTGAAGTACCTGCTCAGCTCTTTACTCCATCTTTTAAGTGGGTCATTTGTTTTCTTACATCTTTGTTTTTTGAGTAGTCTATATATTCTTGACATTCATGTTCTGTCAGATGAATCACTGGTGAAGATTTCCTCCCATTATGTGGGTTTTCTCTTCACTTCTTTGATTGTTTCTTTTGCTGTACAGAAGCTCTTGAGTTTGATGAGGTCCCATTTGTCGACTATTGGCCTTATTTCCTGTGCAGCTGCTGTCTGATTTGGAAACTCATTTCCTACACCTATGTCTTGTAGGTTGTTCCAATTTTTTCTTCTATCACCTTCAGGGTTTCAGGTTTTGCATTGAGATCTTTGATCCACTTGGAGTTGATTTTTGAACAGGGTGAGAGGCAAGGGTTTAATTTTGTTCTGCAAATGGTCATCCAGTTTTGCCAGCATCATTTGCTGAAGATGCTATCCTTTCTCCATTGAGGGTTTTTTTTTTTTCCCTTCGTCAAATAGGAGGTGGCTGAAATTGTATGAGCTCAATTTTGTTCCATTGGTCAATGGGTCTGTTTTTGTGCCAGTACCAGGCTGTCTTTATGACTATGGCTCTGTAATATTGGTTGAAGTCTGGTATAGCAACCCTCCCCCATTGCATTTTCATTCAAGGTTGCTTTAACTATTCCGGGTCTTTTGTTTGTCCATATGAATTTAAGGATTTTCTTTTCCAAATCTGTGAGGAAGTTCATGGGGATTTTGATTGGGATTGTGTTGAATCTGTATATCAATTTGGGTAAAATGGACATTTTTATTATATTAATTTTTCCAATCCAAGAGTATGGGAGATCTTCCCATCGTTTGATGTGATTTTCAATGTCCTTCTTCAGGGGTTTAAAATTTTTGCTGTAGAGTTCGTTGGTATCTTTGATTAGGTTGGTTCCCAGGTATTTTATTATTTTTAAGGTGTTTCTTAGCCATTTTTTCTTCTCTTGAGAAGTCTCTGTTCAGATCTCTAGCCCCCATTTTAATTGGGTCATTTGTTTTCTTTGTCTTTGTTTTTTGAGTAATTTGTAATACTCAGGATGTTAAAACTCTGTCAGATGTGTCACTGGTGAAGAGTTCTTCCAAATTTTGAGATTTTTCTCTTCACTTCTTTGTTTCTTTTGCTGCACAGAAGCTTTTTAGTTTAATGAGGTCCCACTCGTTGATTGTTGACCTTAATTCCTGTGCAATTGCTATCTGATTTAGAAAGTATTTTCCTACACCTATATCTTGTAGATTACTGCAAAAGTTTTCTTCTAACGTTTTCAGCCTTTCAGGTTTCACACTGAGGTCTTTAATCCATTTAGAATTGACTTTTGTATATGGTAAGTTATGGTTTTATTTCATTCTTCTATAGGAAGTGATCCAGTTTTGCCTGCACCATTTGTTGAAGATGCTACCTTTTTCTCCATTGAGTATCAAATATCAGGTGGCTGAAATTGTATCTACTCAAGTTTGAGTCTTCAATTTTATTCCATTGATCTATGGGTCTATTTTTGTACTAATGCTATTTTTATGAGTATAGCTCTGGTATACTAGTTCCCCCTATACTGTTCTTTTTGCTCAGAGTTGCTTTGGATATCCAGGGTCTTTTGTTTTCCATATGAATTTTAGGAATTTTCTAATTCTCTGAAAAAAGTCATGGATATTTCGATTGGGATTGCATTGAATCTTTATATTAATTTGGGTAAGATGGTACTTTTTGCTATATTAACTCTTCAGATCCCTGAAGTTATCTGGCTTACACTCCAACCATGGTTACCCCAACCTAGCATGATTTTTTTTGAATTGGCATATAAAAATAATAGATTTAAATAATTTTTTACAATTCCTTTTCAACCACAAGAATGTGAAAAATAATACATTTACTATTCTCACAATCAGCAATCACCAACCTACTAAGAGATATCAATGCAAAGCACTTTCTCAAGGTATGCTAAATAGCCCTACACTGTGCCAATATTATGTTTACTGAACTTTGGGTCAGATTAGACAATTATATCCTAATAGTTTAATTACTCATTATGGTTCGGCCAAGTTATTTCCATGGTGGGCCATGCAGAAAGCACGTGCAGGAAAACATAGTATGCAAATGCATGTATAAATCCAAATACAGAATGACACTTTATTCAAATAAAAGGATCATTATATAGGCAGTGTGACACCAACTTCTAGGATCCAATCCCAGACATTTGTGTCATCATATCCCAATTCGTGGACGTAGCCAGGGAGGTCCTATGACTCTCACTTGTGCCTCTGGGAGGTGCTGACTGGAATGCTAGCTTACACATACCTAAGCTCAGTTTAGATTTGTCTACAACTCATATGAATGATATTTTATTTGCTCATTCAGATGGAAAAAATATCACAATTGTATTTTTTAAATTTTATTTATTTTTGTATGTGTATGAATGTACTGTCTGCATGTAGGTCTGTGCACCCGTGTCATGCAATGCCACGGAGGTCAGAAGAGGGTCTCGGATTCCCCTGGAACTGGAGTTCTCCTGGAATTGGAGTTACAGACGGATCTTAGTCGCCATGTGGGTGCTGGGGATCAAACCCGGGTCCTCTGCAAGAGCAATCGGTGCTCTTAACCGCTAGGCTATCTCTCCAGCCCCACACAATTGTATTTAAAGGCTGAGATTCTAAAAGATTATGGATTAGTTATTTCTATTGAAAATTTTAAAACAGTACTCCTTATTAATATTTAGGTAGCATAATTGAAATAACTAAAATTATACCCCAAAATATATAAATTAGAAAAGATTCACTTAAAATACTAAATAACTTTTTAAAACTTTTAGGAGATATAAATTGGTTAAGACCTTCCTTAGGGACATCCAGTTATTCCTTAAAAAATAATATTTTCAATACTTTAACAGTAGACCCTGATTTAAATAGCCCTAGAACATTAACTCATGAGGCAGCTAAGGAAATTAAATCATTAGAACAACATAGGCAATCTACGTATCTTGATAGATAAGATCCTAGTGTAGCTATTACCCTATTAATCATTCCCTCTCAACACTGCACTACAGGGATTTATATCAACCCCCAATATTCTTGAATGGATTTTTCTGCCTCATCAACTGACCAAAAGAATGACTACATTTGTTGAAAAAAATAAGTCAAGTCATATCTTGAGGAAGATTTCTCACACTGGATATCATCCTAAGGAGGTTGTAATACCTTTTAATGCTACTCAGTTTTGTAATAATTGGAATTTTAATGAATACTGGCAAGGAAGTTTAGCATATTATATAGGAAAAATGCATAATCATAATTCTAAAAGTAAGAGAATTCAGTTCATAAAAGAACAGACTGCATATGGCTTAAAATAGTTAAAACTTTCCCTTTATAAAATGTTGATATTTATTATAATGGTACAAATAAGTATTGTTACTCTGGGTACTGAGGAGAAGCTCAAAAGGTAATAAAAATTAAATAAACTTCTGTTCAAAAAGCTGAGATTTTTGCTGTAACAATGCTGTTCAAAGATGTATAAAAAAGGTCCTTTAAGTATTGTTACCGATTCCTAGTGTACTGACTTTATAGTTAAACACACTGAAAATGTTTATATTTCTCAACATCAAACAGAGATTAATCAGCTATTTATAGAATTAAAAAAGGCTAATACAACACAGATATCATCTATTTATATTATCACCTTAGAGCTCACACTCAGTTACCTGGTCCCATAGTTAAAATATAATGACTCCATAGATCAGTTACTTGTAGCAAATGTAACTGAAGCACAAAAATATCATTTTCAAACTCATATTAATTGCAAAGGTTTACAGAAATTTTTCTCTCTTACTAAAAAGAGTATAATGATATACTTTGAAAATATCTACAATGCTCTCAGCCTTATATAATATACCTTTTCCAGCTAGGGTGAATCCCCAGAGACAACATCGTAATGAAATTTGGCAAATGGACATTACTCAAATATCTAGCTTCAAAAATGTTTCTTATGTACTTTTTTTAATTGATACATTTTCAGAATTTTGATGAGCTATTCCATTAGAAGGAGAAGTTGATCATGTTATACAAACACCTTTATGTGGCTGTCAGTGTTATGGGTATTACAAAAACTATCAAAAGTGACAATAGTCCATGCTACACATGTATTAAAGAAAAATTTTACTTTTTGGAATATCATCATATTACAGTAATCCCATACAATCCTCAAGGATAGGCTATTATTAAATATTTTCATTGTATTTGTGCTGGATAGCTTTAGTGTTAACTTGACATACCTGGGTTGAGGGAGCCTCAATTGGGGAATTGGCTTCATTGGATTTGCCCGTGGCCATATCTGTGGAGTATTGTCTTGATTTTTGAGCAGTGTGGGAGGGCCCAGCCCACAATGAGTGGTGCCACCCTGGGCAGGTTGTGGTGTACCATATAAGAAGGCAGGCTGGGCATGAGCCAGGGGAGCAAGCCTGTAAACAGCATTTCTCCATGGCCTGTGCTTCAGCTCCTGCCTCCAGGTTCCTGCCCTGAGTTCCTGCCTTGGGCTCCCTAAATGTTGGTCAGAGTGTTTTGTCAATGGAACACAAACTAGAACAGAAATTGGTACCAGAGAGTGGGCTATTGCTGTGACAGACCTGACCTTAGTGTTTTGGAGAAGGATTGTGGAAGTGTTTGGAAATTTGGGCTAGAAAAATCATTGAATGCCTATAGATCATGACTATGGAACTTAGAACAATTTTGCTGAAAGAGTTGCAGAACATGGAGGCCTGGCTTTTGAACTTTCTAGTTTCAAAGGGAAGCAGAGATCATCAGTACTGTTTAGTCTGTGGGTTCTGATCAGGTGGGACTGAAGAATCAGCTGTTAGTAACAAGAGACCAGAAGCTGAAGTGAAATCTTCTTGTACTGGGACAATTGATACTGGTTAGCTGGGGCTGAAAAATCAGCTGTAAGTAACAAGAGACCAACATCATTGTGGTGAAATCTTCTGGGAAAATTTTCTTCAGGGTCAGCACACAGAAGCTATGTTCCAGAAGGGGCCCAAGCCTCCATGTCAAACCAGAAGCAGGACTTGGTAACGTGTAAGCATCTCCTATATGGTTCTGGTGTTGAAAGCATGAAGGGGTCACAGAGAGCAGCTGAGGCCTGGCACTATGAGAGGCCAGGAAATGCCACTGGTCAGAGTGCAGCCTTGGTTACAGTGAAGACCCCAGGATTCCAGGGGTCAGGAAGAGAAGCTGAGGTTTTGCATCAGGAGAGGACAGAAGCAACCTGTTTCAGTGGCAACCCCAGCTTTTCGGAGATGCTGGGACCATGGGATGACCACCAAGAGCAGCAGCAGGTGTGGAATGGAGTTGGCCTGGGCCTGCGAGATGAGCTGTGTATGCCACAGACAGCAGATTCAGAGAGGGGGAACTGACAAAACACTTTGGAGCACAGAAGATTGTGAGTCCCAGGTGTCCAGCCTTGAGCTACTTGCTGGACTTAGGTTTTGTTTGAGTGTGCCTGATTCTTCTCTTTGAAATAAGACAGTACTTCTTTTGGATTTTACAGCAGCCCACAGTTAAGAGACTTTTAACAGACTGTGAACTTTTAAGTATTTGGACATTTTAAGGACTGTGGGGCTTTTAAGTTTGTACTATCTTAGGTTGTGATTAATGTTAACATCATACTTTGGGGATAAGAAATGGAAAGCTGGTGGTTTAATAGTGATGTGTTTTGTGTGTCAAGTTGACAAGGGGTCAATTGTGCTGGATAGCTTTAGTGTCAACTTGACACACCTGGGTTGAGGGAGCCCCAATTGGAGAATTGGCTCCATTGGATTGGCCTGTGGCCACATCTGTGGAGTATTGTCTTGAGTTTTGAGCAGTGTGGGAGGGCCCAGCCCACAATGAGTGGTGCCACCCTGGGCAGGTTGTTGTGTACCATGTAAGAAGGCAGGCTGGGCATGAGACAGGGGAGCAAGCCAGTAAACAGCATTTCTCCATGGCCTGTGCTTCAGCTCCTGCCTCCAGGTTCCTGCACTGAGTTCCTGCCTTGGGCTCCCTAAGTGGTGAACTGTTACCCAGGAGATGTAAGCTGAATAAGCCCTTTCCTCCCCAAGTTGGTGTTGGTCAGAGTGTTTTGTCACAGCAATGGAAGACAAACTACAACAGTATTCTAAAAGTTATGATTTTTAAACAAAACGTGGGAGTGATTGAAAATATAAACTTACTCCTATAATAATTACATTAAAAGCTTTATTTATTTTAATATTTTAAAATTTAGATGAACAAGGTAAATCTGCAGCAGAAATACATTGGAAAATATCTAAATCTATAGAAATACTACAGCCTTTATCTTATAAAGATGATGATGGAAACTGGAAGCCTATCCTCATTGGAAATTGGGGGCAAGGATTAGCATGTATCATTACAGGTAAAGTTGATGTCATTTGGATTCCATCCAGATTGGTGAAACCTAGACATGAGCAAAATTAAAAGTCAATCCTGAAACACCTATTGAAAAATTTCGTGCTCTAATAATAGGAAGACCACAGATATGAGTCCTTCTATCATCTACTTATCAAGCAGCACCTGTCACTTGGGGCAAATTGAAAAGGATTATGGGAGAAGCAGAAAAAATCATAAGAGGTTCACAACAACCTAAAATGGCCACTAATTACTTTCTTGCTATGCTTACTGAGGTATCTATGGGTGCACGTATCACTACTTCAAATTCTTCTTATGAGTATTTGACATATATACTTAATCTGATTATCAATAAGGCTTTGCATTGGTTATCTGATCCTATACTTTTGTATGTTAATGATTTTTGATAGTTGTCAGGATCATATGATAACCAGGATCAAGTTTCTGGGGAAGAAGATAATGCCATTACAAACTCTACAGTAGGAGTGGGCAATCCACTTATTTATATTGGACATTTATATTGGTCTTAAACCTAGTACAGGAGACTGGCTTTCCATAGTTAAAAAGACATCAACAGAAGTGACTCATAAAATGTTTCTGCTGCAAGCAAAATTATTTAAATCTGATAACAGTACTGATGATGGTGCCATGATTTGTCCTATTGTTCACTCCTAGACATCATGAAGATTGAGGAATGGGTACAGTGGAGTATATGTAGATGTGAAAAGGGACAAGTTTTACTTAATCCTTCCTAGGAAAGTATCACAGATTGGAGTCCCAAAAGTTCTGCTCATTCCAAGACCTAGGGAAGAGAACTGAGATGTAATGCAGAATATAATCATATAACTATGTATGCCATCCCATGATGATATTGTTTGGCATGATGGAGGTATGTCTCCTCTGTATCCCCATTTACCATACAGTTCTCAAAAATTACATTTACAGAAAATAGCTACAGCCTTAGATGGACTAATTATCTCAATAGGAAAATATTTTAAAAATACTATCACAAATGATACTCAGAGTTCACAAAGAATGAATCTCATTATGATACTACTTGTTTAAAACTCCCTTTTGTTTATCATTGGACCTATAACATGGAATTTTTCTAATTATATTTTAGAATGTTGTAATTGAAATCTTTTGCCTTAATGTTGTTTTTTTTTTTTTTCAGTTAATTTCTCACAGGAAAGCATTTATATACTTAAGGCTCATACAGGATTTTAGTTACCTGTATGCTTGAATCAAGAATGTCAAGATACTCCCATGATCCTATCTCTCCATCGGTTTATCAGTGGGTTTTAAGATAGCAAGAACTGAAACACAATGTGGCTGTATTCTCTGTTTTATGTCATAATCCCTCCGTTAAACAAAAAGGGAGAAATGTAGCAAGTTACTTCATGAAGAGTTAACACATCTTGCAACTTGGTGGCTTGTGAATTTAGTTAAGATGGGTAGCATTCTAAACTAATGGGACCTCCCTGGCCACATCCATGGGCTGGGATACAGTGACAAAAAGGTTTAGTATTCAGCCTTGAGATTTGAGTCATGCTGGATATTTAACCAGACATCTTGAAATAAAATCTCTCTCTGCATTTGCACCTCAACATGTGTCCACGTGGTGTGCTTTCCTGTGTGTGTTTCCCACATGGACCTTCCTGGGATTAAATGAGCCCCACAAATCTCAAGTGGACCACCCACAATTGGCACTGTGCGTGGGGCAGGAGGAAACCTTAATGAATTAGGTATGCATATCCCTAAATCTTGTCATTTTCTTCTCTTTCTCCTCTCTCTCCTGATATCTATCTATTGTAGTGGAGCTTCCACTCCAGCTGGTTTCAGTGGATGGGACAGTGATCTGAGAACTTGTGACTTTGTACACATGGAGGAAAACTGCAAGGTTCTGATTTGGCTCAGAGGGAGCACCCAATTCGTTCCAGGCATATGTCTCCTGGCATGGTCACTCCTACAGACTATAAAAGCCAGTGACTTCAAGGCTGAGTTTAATATTGAGGCTTAGTAGCTATGCTTGGCCTTGAAACCATTTTTCTTTCTTTCTTTCTTTTTTTTTTTTAATTTATTTCTGTATGTGTATGAATGTACTGTCTGCATGGAGGTTTGTGCACCCGTGCCCTGCAATGCCGCGGAGGTCAGAAGAGGGTGTCGGATTCCCCTGGAGCTGGAGTTCTCCTGGAATTGGAGTTTCAGACGGTTCTACACCGCCATGTGGGTGCTGGGGATCGAACCCGGGTCCTCTGCAAGAGCGGTCAGCGCTCTTAACCGCTAGGCCATCTCTCCAGCCCGGAAACCATTTTTCATAATTCTACAGGTCTGAAAAACTTTCTGGTTTTAATTACCCCCCCCCCAAAAAAAGAAAGACTTCATCTCCTACTGTGAAGAACCTGTTCTTCAAGTTCAGTTCCAACTTTAACTTTTTCACATGTAAATTTCCTCCAGGTAGCTCCCCTAGACCTGAGCTCACTTCTTTCTGATGCAAATTAAGGCCTTTCAGGGGAACCACCCTACCAAGAGCAATTTCTCCAGATAATTTTAAACCTTGGCCACTTGATACCTTTGTCTTAAATTTTGCCTTTTATTGCTCTCTTATCTTCTTGTGGGTTTTTTTTTTTTTTTTTTTTTTTTTTTCTAAATCTAACTCTTCTTACCTAAACCTGCTGCCTATTTTGTAGATTCAAATTTGGGATTCAGCTAGCTGTATCACTTAAGTATTCAAATCCATTTCAGCTATGCTTAACTTAAAATGTAATATTTTTTACTTAACTCCTGGGTACCCTAGATATCTTGTGAGTAAATAGTTGCACAATAAAATATTGGTTGATTTTAATTTTACTTGATCTTTTGTAAATGTGTTTCACTCAAAGATTTTTTGTACTCTCACAGAATTCTTGATCACACATGTAGTTATGAGCTCTGCACCATCAGTCCTGCTGTCTTGCATTCATACCAGTCTACCTGGCTGTAGCATGTGGGGAGAGGTAATCTAAATAATGCCCTTTAATTGTTGATTTAGTAACATCTTTTGATTATCACATTTTTGGAGACAAAATTGATGGATTTCTAGAGAGAGGTTACAGGGCCTTGGAGTTTCTAAGAAACAAACTTGTCTCGATAATTTTCTTTTTTTAAGGACCATTGGAAAAGTTCTCTTTAACAACATGAATTGATATTTTGTTCAATTTAAATGAGAACATTGAATAAAAAAAAAAACTGGGGGGGGGGGGGTTTTAGGTTTCTGTAAGCCCATCTGTCAAATCTGTGGTGTTGTAGAAGTGAATAAGAGTGTCCCACTCTTTAATTCATTAT